>CAUYSK010100622.1:0-22802 GCA_963575035.1 Avahi laniger
TTTTTTTGAGACAGAGTCTTACTCTGTTGCCCTGGCTAGAGTGAGTGCCGTGGCGTTAGCCTAGCTCACAGCAACCTCAAACTCCTGGGCTCAAGCGATCCTACTGCCTCAGCCTCCCGAGTAGCTGGGACTACAGGCATGCGCCACCATGCCCGGCTAATTTTTCTATATATTTTTAGCTGTCCAGATGATTTCTTTCTATTTTTTTTAGTAGAGACGGGTCTCGCTCTTGCTCAGGCTGATCTCGAACTCCTGAGCTCAAACAATCCGCCCTCCTCGGCCTGCCAGAGTGCTAGGATTACAGGCCTGAGCCACCGCGCCCGGTCTGTAGTATTGTTTATGGCAGCTCTAGAAGACAAAGAGAATCTCTAAAACTGGTTTTCCATCTTCTGGGTATAAACGTAGCACATATCTGATAAGGGCTATTTAGATTACAAAGAATGGCATTTCAATGGACTTGGCATAGTACTTGATATATAGAAATATCTCAATAAATGTTAGCTATTATTTTCTTAATAAAAGGGTGCTTAATCTACTGGCAGTCAAACAGAAGGCTTTTGCCTGAAACACATTCTTCCTTAAGGCATAAATAATGCTTATACACGTAAAGTATAAATTTAAAAATTCCTGTATGAAAATACTGCCACAACAACAATGTAGATACATTTATTCTCTGATAGAAAAGTCTGCCATTATCTAGACATCAAGTTGTATATAATAAATAAAGTAAAAATTAGAAAACAGTAAAAAACCCAGATGTGGCTTTACAAAATATTTTAATAACTTCTGTTTTCATCTTTTCCTCTAAATATTGGGAATATACAGACACAGTCAAAGTTTCACTAATGTCTTAACACTGCTTTCTGGTACGCTACTTCCTTATACTTTACTTAAGGTCTCCTATGAATCTAATTTTCTAGTATTAAAAATATTATGATTTTGCTTCTCTTTATACATATTGTCCCAATTATTAGACAAGATTATCTTCTGGAGAAAGCCACAAATTACTATGTATGGCTCCATTCTTCTTCCAAACTAGTCAGAACTCCCCTTATGCTCCACAAATTATTCCATTAGAGAACAAGTTATTCCCGTTGTTCTTAAAAAGAAAATGTGTTATTTCCTCTATTAAAAATGAGATTGATATTGAATTTCTTTTAGTCCTATATTTTTCTAGATGTATAGAGTTCTAATATCTTTCCAAGTATTCTTTTGCACAAATTGGATTTACTTGTTCCTTAAAAGAAGTGATATTTCTTCTTTTATAAAATGAGATTGATAACCAAGTAGGTCTTTCTTTACAACTAAAATCACAGTTTTCAGTACACTCTTGCATACCAAGACTACACCTTTAAGGAAGGAGAGGAAGTAGAACACTTGGAAGTGTTGGAGGTAAGTTTCTTGGCATTCATCATTGATAGCTCCTGATAATTGTGCTAAATGAGAGAACTGTGACTAATAATTATGTGGCCTTTTCTACCTTTGGATTATTGTTTTAGGGGAGATTTGCTAAACTTCATTTAAGGAAAATTCAAAAGATTTTTACCTATCCAAAATAAATCTTTAGACCTGCATTCCTCTTCCTGTCCCATCTGTATTTCCTCAAGTTTTTGCTGCCCCAGTAAATAACACCAATAGTTTCTCAAGTCAGAAACCTGGCATAATACCTCCTACCTTCAATTCCCTTCATACTCACATTCAGTTCTTCATCGAGTCTTGTCAATTCTACCTTCAAATCTATTTTGTGTTCATCCGAGGCTCTCTGGTTTCACTGCCACTACCTTCATCCAAGCCAACAGCTTGGTGCACTTGAATCACTCAGTTATCTTCGTAGGCAGCCATTCTGCTTCCTATTGTCCCTTTCCCCTCAACAGCTTTAGTGCCTTTTGGGAAACAGAAATCAAACTGTCACTCTCAGGCTTAACCTTCTAAAATCTTCCTGCTGCACTTAGAACACAATCTGAATTTTTTGCTATGGCCTAAAATGTTCTCAAATAGTTGATCCTCGCCTGCCTTCTGACATCATTTCTTCCAGAGTAACACACTTCCCATGGTAGCACACCATGTGTAAGCTACACTGGCCTTTTAGTTCTTCAGACTGCCAAGTTCCTTCCAACATGTTGCAGATTTAAAATGTGGCCCTGTATCTTTTTATGCTCTTCTCTCATGGAAAGGGGACATCCCCTTTAGATGTGTGTCTCCCTTGCTAGAATCTGGGTAGATTTGTGATTGCTCTGGTCAATCGAGCAATCAGAAGTGATGTTTCATGATGTATTAGTCTGTTTGGCTGCCATAACAAATACCACTGACTGGGTGGCTTAAACAACAAAAATTTATTTTCTTATGGTCTGGAGGCTGGAAATCAGAGCTCAAAGTATCAGCAGGTTTGGTTTCTTCAAAAGCCTCTCTCATTGGCTTGCAGATGGTCATCTTTTTGCAGAGTCTTCATATGCTCATCACTCATCTGTATGTCTGTATTGTCTATGTCCTAATTTCTTTTTCTTAAAAGAGCACCAGTCATATTAGGTTAGGGCCCATCCCTCTGAACTCTTTTTTTTTTTTTTTTTAATCTTAATTACCTCTTTACAGGTCCTGTCTCCAAATACAGACACATTTTAAGGTCCTGGAGGTTAGGACTTCAACACATAAATTCTGGGGATACCATTCAGCCTACAGCACTTCTGAGGCAAGGCTATCAATGGCTAGGGCATCATCTGCCATTCACTCTTGAAGCCCTGAGCCACTCTGTAAGAACTATGACTACACGGGGGCACCATGCTATGAGGAGGCCCAAGCCAGTGGAGAGGCCATTTGTAGATGCTTGGGTTGATGGCCCCAGCTAAGCCTAGCCTTCAAGTCATGCTAGCACAAGAGCCAGACATGTGAGTGAAGTCCTAATAGCTCTACATGATTTCGGTGTCTAGCTTTCCAAGTTACCCAGAGGTTATGAATTTTCCCAGCTGATGTTCTATTCAATGTGGAGCTGAGAAAAGCCATCCCTGTTGCATTCTCTCCAAACTGCTGACCCACAGAACACATAAGCACAACATACTGGTTGCTGTTTTATGCCACTAGGTCTGGGCTTGTTTGTTACGTAGCAATAGCTAACTATAACACCATATTGGGGTCTTCACACAGGTTCTTTTCTTTCCCTGTCATAATTTTCTTGCATTCTTTGTTGTCATTCTTCAGGTCTTTTTTCACCTCCTTAGACTTCCTCTGAATGTCAATGTAAAGTGCCCCCTTTCATTGTCTTATAGGCCCCTATTCTCCTTTAGAGGGTCCACAAACATTTATCATTATTTAATTGTTTCTTTTTATTTATCTATTCAGTTTCTGCCTCCTTCATTGTACTGCTTGCTTTTTAAGAGCAAGAACTACTTCTGTTTTGTTCGCCTGCATAGATGTGCTTTCTGTGCTCATAATAGGACGCTGTAGAATATCATAACCCATAAATAAATGACTGTGTGTTCAGTAATGCTCTGTTCTTGCTGAAAAAAAATCATTGAAAGCAGACTGATAGGATTTAGGAAGAAGCTCAGTCAAATTGAAGCAGTACACTTTTATCGTGTTCTTGCTCTTGCCAGCTCTAATCTAGGAACAACAATGCAATGACGACCAAGGAAACCCAAATGTATAAATAGACTCTCTAGAGGACAGCACTGCGGCAACTCACAAATAATCTACTGTTTGGCATAGTCCCCTCAGGGATTTGACAACTTAAGATAAGAAATTGCTGAAACTATTGGTTAAAAATGCTAATTACTGTCTGCACTTGATGGGTAGGGCTGAATTTCCAAGTTCTCCAGTAAATACCAGGCTGAGCCTTAAGTCTATGGGCACTAGAGATTATAGATTTTAGAAAACTTGATAGATTGCTAAAAACCTGGGAGGTCAACATGCAGAGAGCCCAGGGACAGGACTGGAGACTCGGTACCCAAGATCAGCATTCCTGTATACAGCTGGGCCAGGGGACCATCACAATTAGGGGACAGTAGCACGGCCCTAATCAAGTCCAGCTTCACAATTCTGGAGAGTTACTTCTTTTTGAAATAATACTTTTTTGGAGACCCAAAAGTTGTACTGTTGTTTCCAACTAATTCTGTCATTATTCACAAGTTATACATTGCCTCAACCTTTGATGTATGCACCTCTGCCAAATTCTGAAAATGATATCTGTATAGCATTCTATGAGTGGGCAAGTGTGAATAGATACGTGGATGAAGAGGAAACAGAAATAAGAAAAATGTGACTAATGTGGCAGTGTAGGTTAAAAAACTGGCTGATTGCTCCCAGACATGTCAGCTTAAACCCAGAGGTGTCAAATTGGAAACAGGAAACTACGATTCTATTATTTTGCAAGTTCGCTGATCTCACACACAGCATGACAGAAGAGGAGCTCTGTGATTAGGGAAGCAATCATCTTGGGCAATCAGAAAAGCTTTAAGGATCCTGTAGAGAATGTTGGCCCACAGAAAGTCATAGAGAAGAGGAAAAGGCCAGGAAGCTCCTCTAGTGACCAGTCATACACACCTCACTGGAAGAGAGTGGAATATGAATCTGGACCTTTTAAAAGGAACGTGCATGGTTAGGTAGGGAGAACAAGTAGAAATCCTGATGGTAAATTGTGAAGGAGGGGATTCATTTCAGGAGATGATCTCCTCTCAAATTCTGTCAATTTTAGCTTCGAGGCCGTGAACTTCTTTCAGAGGGAGGTAAGATCTCAGGCTCTCTCAGGCACACTGGCCCAGCCTTCGAATTCACCTGTCTCCAAGCTTTGCTAAGGCCACCCTGCTCTCCTCCTGACGTGTCACCTTGGCTTTATGAGCCGCATTGTGTTTTCTTTTTAGCTTCTCATTCTGAGTCCAGAATCTTTTTAAATGCTTTTAAAATTCTGATTCTAGTCTATAGCCCTGATCTCTTATTCTGAAATCCTAATAACTGGCTCTTTGTAATTCTTATTATTATTTCAAAATATTATGGGGGTACAAATGTTTTGGGTTACATGGATCATTTTGTTATGCTTGAATCAGGGCTATAAGTGTGCCCATCATCCAGATAGTGTTCATCGTACCCATTAGGTAGGTTTTAGCCCATCCCTTCCTCTACCCTACCTCTCCTTGATTTCCACTGAGTTTTACTTCTTTCTATGCACATGTGTGCTCATCGGTTAGGTCCAATTTAATAGCGAGTACATGTGGTGTTTGTTTTTCTAATTCTTTTAGTACTTCATTTAGAAGAATGGTTTCCAGTTCCATCCACATTGTTATGAAAGGCCTTAATTAATCCTTCTTCGTGGCTGAGTAGTATTTCATGGTATACACATACCACATGTTGTTAATTTACTATGTATTGATGGGCACTTGGATTGATTTTACATCTTTGCAACTGTGAATTGTGCTGCAATAAATATTCAAGTGTAGTTGTCTTTTTGATAAAATGATTTCTTGCTCTTTGGGTAAATACCTAGTAGTGGGATTGCTGGATTGAATGGTAGGTCTATTTTCAGTTCTTTCAGGAATCCCCATTCTGTTTTCTATACAGATTGAACGAATTTACAGTCCCACCAACAGTGAATAGTATTCCTTTCTCTCTGCATCCACACCAGCATCTATTGTTTTTGTACTTTTTAATAAAAGCCATTCTAACTGGGGTAAAGCGATATTTCAGATATTTAATTGTGATTTTAATTTGCATTTCTCTGATGATTAGTGATATTGAGCATTTTTTTCATATGTTTATTGGCCATTTGTCTCTCTTCTTTTGAAAAGTTTCTGTTCTTTTGCCCACTTTTTTATGGGGTTTATTGATTTTTTTCTTGCTGATTTGCTTAAGTTCTTTGTAGATTCTTGTTATTAGCCCTTTATTGGATGTATAGGATGTATTCTGTAGGTTGTCTATTTGCTTTATTGATTATTTCTTTAGCTGTGCAGAAGCTTTTTTGTTTAATCAAGTCCCATTTATTTATTTTTATTGTTGCTGTGATTGCCATTGAGGTCTTCTTCAAAAATTCTTTGCCTAGGCCGACATCTAGAAGAATTTTTCCAACATTTTCTTCTAGAATTCTTATGGTTTCATGATTTACACTTAAGTCTTTTATCCATCTTGAATTAATTTTTGTGAGTGGTGAGAGATATGGATCCTGTTTCCTTCTTCTGCATGTGGCTATTCAATTCTCCAAGCACTATTTACTGAATACTCTTTTCTCCAGTCTATATAGTTGTCTGTTTTGTCAAAGATCAGTTGGATGTATGTGGATGGTTTTACATCTGAGTTCTCTGTTCTGTTCCATTGTTCTATGTTTCTCTTTTTGTGTCAATATCATGCTGTTTTGGCTACTACAGCCTTCTGATACAGTTTGAAGTCTGGAAATGTGATGCCTCCCAGTTTGTTCTTTTTGCTTAAGATTACTTTGGCTATTTGGACTCTTTTCTGGTCCCAAATGAAGTGTAGAATTATTTTTTCTAGATCTGTGAAATATGACATTGGTATTTTGATGGGATTGCATTGAATCTGTAAATCATTTTGGGTAGTATGGACATTTTAACAATGTTGATTCTACTGATCCATGAGCATAATATGTTTTTCCATTTGTTTGTGTCACCTGTGATTTCTTTCTGCAGTGTTTCATAGCTCTCTTTGTAGAGATCTTTCACCTCCCTGCTTAAGTATATTCCTAGGTATTTTATTTTCTTTGTGGCTATTGCGAATCATACCAAGTCTCTGATTTGACTCTCAGCTTGACTGTCATCGTCTTCAAGCTCTGAGATTCTTTCATCTCTCTAGTCTAGTCTAGTCTTAAAACTTTCCACTGTGTTTTATATTTCCTTAAATGAATTTTTTATTTCCAGAAATTCTATTTTTTTTTCTAATATGTCTATCTCTTTAGTAAATTTTTCCTTTATTTCCTAAATTGGTTTTCTGGTTTTCTTGAGTTGGTTTTTCATTTTCTCTTGGATTTCATTGAGCTTACTTATAATCCATATTCAGAATTCTTTACCTATCATTTCAATATATTCATTTTAGTTGGTATCCATTGCTAGAGAGTTGGTGTTCCCTTTTGAGGGTGTCCTTTCGCTCTATTTTTCACGCTTCCAGAGTTCTTTCACTGATTCCTTCTCATCTGGGGCAGCTGTCACTTTTTAATTCTGGATTTTCTTTTGTTTAAATAGGGCTTCCCCCACCCCAACTTGTAAAGGAGTGTCTGTAACATATATTGGGTAAGAATCTTTGGCTTTGCTTGTGGGTGATTTAATGGTGCTTTAGTTTCTGGATGAATGCCTTGGTTATAGATATCCTTGGTGTGGTGGTTCTCTCAGTTGCTAGCTGTTTGTAACCTGTAGCAGTTGTGAGCTATATATGAGGGAAGATGCCCTGTCTCTCTTTGATGAGGTAGAATGAAGGTTGTTTAAATCCTTTCTCTTTCCCCAGTCGTCTCTTTTCTCTGTGGTCATCTTGTCTTAGCAGTGTGAATTATGCAGGTGCCCCCAGTTTAATCTCTGAGACAGTAGGTGGTTGTGGGTAAAAATCAACCACACCCTGCATGACTGAGTCAGTAAGTGCTATACAGGGCTGTGCAAACTGACCTCCCTGTCATCAGGTGGTGCTTGCTGGAGGGAACTAAGTGCAGTTTTGTTTTGGGGACCTGTGAACAGCTCTAGCCCCTCAGGAGGAGCACTCAAATGCCCCAGGTGGTGGATGGGGCCCTGGAACTTCCAGGTGAGTCCTTATTCTCCACCATAGCAGAGGCAGGTGGGGGAGCAAGGCTGGGCAGGGTTTGGTTGGGTGGGCCTGCCCTCGGGCTCCACATAAGCTGTTAAGGTGGCTGTTTCAAATACCTTATATGACTTTTTTCTGGGGTTGGGGGAGAAACACTTTAAAAACGTGAATTGATTGAAGTAAACTGTGTTATATGATTTTTCTTGTGCGCTCGTCCAGTATCTACATAGTCTATAATGAAATGATTTGAAGGGGAAATCCCCTTAAAGGTGGTTTTTCTATTGACTGAAAAATTTCTGAGATTCCTTAGAATGAATGGGCCAGTGAGAAGTGTATTTAAAGAAATCAAGATAAACAGAAGTCTACTTTCTTAACTGGGAGTAACTTAGAAAGAAAGAATGGGAAGTTATAGATATTAAGAAAGCACAGCTGACTTTAAACAGGGGTTGAATGGATATCTGGATATTTTATTTCTGTATAACACTAAAGGGAAACCATTAATCAAATCTTCAGGTGACTCAAAACTGGAAGAGATAGTTAATATGTCAGGTGACGTAACAAAAATCAAAAATATCTTGAAAGGCAAGAAGGAAAGAGTTGAAACTAATAGAGAGAAATATAAAATCTTGCACTTACACTTGGAAAAAATTCTTCAGAAATTATCATTTCAAGTGAAAAAATATCTGAATGTTTAATCATCCTCTGACTGTGATTAAGAAGGGATATAACATCTAAGAAAGCTCTCACAACTTTTGGCTCCCTTGTAAGTGCAGATCATACAGAACCATGAATGGGGGCTACTGTACCCGTAAGGCTCAGACCATATCTCAATATTCAGGATTGATTCTAAAAGGAGCATTGAGTAATAAGCTGTCTGTAGAAGATGGTGACCAGCATCTTGTAGTGTCCCGAAAATAAAGTCAAAAATAGAAAAAAGATTTGCAGGTATATATCAAAAAAGAAGAAGACTTAGGGGAAAATATGAATGCTGTTTGTTAATATCAGAAGAAATGTCAAGTAGAAGAAAAATGAAATGTTATGGATAGTTGTAAAGGGCAGGTCCAGAATGCACAGAAGTCATTAAGAAGAATTCAGGTTGGAGATAGTCAATTCAATAAAAGCTTGACTACTTATCATGGTCTGAGCATCAGGAATACAAAGATAAATAGGGCTTAATCTCTGTTGTCCAGGTTATAAATTAGAGGGGGAGTAACTATTCAATGTGATAGGTGGTATAAAGGAAGAAACAGCCAAGCTAGGGAAAATCCAAGGGAGGAGGGTGTGCTTGAGCTAAATCTTAAAAAATGAATACGTCCTCGTAGAAGGATGTAATATGGAATAGGAGTGAGCTTGGAGATGTGGACGCCAGCTAAAAAGGTGACAGCAATAAGCCAGAGGGAGTCAATACTAGTGGTGGGAGATTTGGAAGAAGTATAATGAACAGGACTTGGTGGCTGATGAGGTGTAGGAGGTATGAACCCAGAATAATTCCCAACATTTGTGTTTGGATGCTCGGATGGCAGACGGAAGAAACGCGGTGAGCAGGGTTAAGAGGAGAAGACAGAAAATTCAGTGTTGGGTAAACTGAGCTTGCAGTAGCTCAAAGATATCTTGATAAAGATGTAGAATGAGGAGACAGAAATGAGAAAAATGGTCAAGGCCAGAGATGTAGATTTAGGGCTCATCAGTTTATAAAGCCTTAATCTGGAGTGTGATCAAGAAGATATCACCACATAAGAAGTCCAAAAATAAAAGTGTGGTGAGATCAGTAGTTTAAGGTCAAGCAGAAAGAGAGTTATATCAGGTAAGAAGCATAGACATGTGCTGTTCTGGTGAACCCATGATAATGGATGCTTGAACCTGGCAATGATGGATTTTATGAGTTATGAAGTCATTAGCCTCCTACAATTCTGTGACTATGAAAAGAGGTGAAGTTTGAGCTGATTCTTGTAGGAGGAGACTTTATATTGGGATCCTATGACAGTGTCTGCTTTTTACTTTTTCATGTCTCCAGTCCCCACACATTTTAATACCTATTTCAGAATCAGTCTGTCTCTGAAATGTCTCAGCCTCTCTGGGTCATTCTCTCCCAAGTCAAGAGCAGTGTGCTTGGATTAGTCAGAACTAGATGCTCCCTCCAGCTCTTGAAATTGCTGGTATCCTCATCAGTATCTATAAAATACTTACATGATTTTCAGGCAACTAAAAAGTGGAGAGCTTTTTTTGAGTTACTATGTGGAGTGTTATCCTTCGAAAGACGTTACAAGTCTATTTGTGATTAATAACTCATCGGTCAACACAAAGAAGTGGTTCCATTGCCTTTTTAAACAGAGCACCTTCATTTTCATATGTAGACACAGCCCAGTGTAGTAAAAAGAAAGCAGAGTTCAGATTAGGATATAGGCTCCAAATCTAACTTTATTACTAAACCTATTTTCTTCATATTAAAATAGGAATGATATATAATAGGTCATGAGGCCATTCTGGTGATTAAATAAAACAATGAAGGGAAAAACACTTGGAATAATGCATGGCATTATTGGACCCAACCCCAAATTGTAATTATTATTTCTAATTTTATTTTGGAAAACATATTTCATCTCCCCTCATTGTGTGCAAAAATCTTTATCTAGCCTTTAGAGATATACCTATTACATCAGCCCACAAGGATAAAAGATTTTAAAGCAAAAAAACATTGTCGTTATTCAAAGGATTTTCATGGCACTGATAAATGGGTCTTTTGTCCAATATAGATTTCCTCGATCACTTCAATGCTCATTACAGAAGCGCCTCTGTTCTATTCTCTCTTTTACAGTTTTGTTCCTACAACAAAGGAAATCAAAGCACCCAAGTTCAATGCGATGCAGTGCAACTCTGATCTAACTACACTGAAACAAAGACTCGGAACCGAGGGACCGTCTGAATTCGCTCCCCTTGCTCTGCCCAGTTAGTGCTGCATGCGGAAATTGTTATCATGCGTGCCACCTGTGCCGCAGCATCAAAGGATGCAGACACAGGTTATTGGGAACTTTGTCTTGCATCAGCTTCTTTGGGGATGGACAGACCTATAACAGCACCACAGAGACCTCGTCTGCTCACTACTCATACAGACTCAATAGACAGTACAAAGGAAGTCAACAAGCCCTGAAAGACATATTGGCTCCAAAAATTCATACGCTCCTGGAAAAAAGGGTCTATTTTTTTAAGAGGTGAAACTTCTGAAAACAATGGGTTAAAGTCCACAATGGATGTAGGATGGTAAGTTTGCATATTATTGCTTCCATGGGTAATATTTTATTGCCAGAAGGCAGAAACTACAAGTTTGCATTAGTAATACAAAGAAAATAACAACAACGATAACCTTCAACACCACCACCACCATTAATAATAATAACGTGCTTTCATTCAACCAAAAAGTAATCACCGGATTTCACATTAAATTACCATGTCAGGAGGCACTGGGGAGAGAAAGAGCGCCACAGCCCCAGTGTAAAGGAAACCATTAGACTTATATAAACACCATAGCATTTGACACCAAAATTATACACATACACATACACACACACAAATTCAGAATAGGGGAAAATAATTAATGGCTAGATGATAAGGAAAGGCTTCATATGAGAAGCAGCAATGAAATGCTGCTGAGGAGGAGTTACTCCATAAATAGAATATGGAAGGAACTAAGGTTTGGAAGTCACAGAAACGGAGAAAGGGAATGGCCAAAGGAGGAAATGGCAAGTTACTCCGTGTGCCACGTGGGTACCCACGGTGGGATACTGGGAGGCAAGGCCAGGGGAAGATGGTGGGAGCAGGTGACTGGGGGACCTGGATGCCAGGCTGAGGACGTGTGCCTTTCCTTTGCAGTTCAGTTGATGGGAAGCCATCTGCTCTCAAGCAGAGAAATAACACATGATCAAGGGGGTGGTGCATGATTAATCTAGCAGTAGTGAAGCCGCCGCAGGTCCTCTTATTGCAATGAGGTGGGATCTGTATGTATGCATTAAGACAAAAAAACAAACATAAGCAAACAAAAAAAAAAATGGTGGCATTGTAAGCAATGGATTAGAATAATAAGAAAAAAAAAACAGAAGCATGGAAATCAGATAGAAAACAGGTTGGAAGATACAGTTCTTGATCCAGGAATTATTTGAATATATAAACTTTGAGTTGTTTCTAGGGCAGCTGTGGTCATTTTTCCTGAATCCATCTATCTCTGCTCACTCTAATCTTCTGTGCGCAATGCTATAAATTTGCACAATAGCATTCCATATCCCCAGAAAGAAGTACACGGACTGGCCCATACTGGACTCAAGCTCACACTCAAGTCTTCACATTAGGGCTCTGAAACCACCAAGGACCTGGCCAGCTGGAGATCACAACTGTGACAATGAAATAGAAAAGGGTGAGGTGAGAAAAGATTTTAATGACTGGGTCTTAGTTAACCTAGGAAGAGAGGGCCCTGGAACTACTCACTAATCTATCCTTTGAAAAAGAGTTAAGAGCATGAGGTAAAGTATTATTTTTCAACTTTCTGGCTGGAGGTGCTCTGGAATGGTGCTCTGTTTTATCTGTTTCCTCTCTTAATATGCCACCAGGTGTTCAATTGTTCTTGAACTTTGCTTGTTTGCCTGCACACCTTTTCAGAAGATTATCGAAATGTGATGAGGGGTTCTAGTCATCCTGAAATGAATCAGCTAATTAAATTAATTTTATCTTGAATATACTGCTTAGTCCAATTAAGTTACTAAGCCAATCACATCAGAATAAATCAACCATATTGTTACATAACTCTTTTTAATAAACAGAGTTATAATTATATGAAGGCAATTCTGAGGATGCCATATGCTACAAAGCAGGGAATCTAATTTATTTCATTGATTTGGAGAGACAAACTCACTCATGTGTAATAACTTTTATCATCCAAAATTTTAATTCTTATTGTGTTATAAAGTCTCTCGCTTGCTTTATAGATCACAGTAAGAACTAGTTGGCAATGGGGCTTGAAAGGGGAAGGTGTGCACTAGCTCTGACTACAGTGTGCATGAAGCCATGTTGTAAAGGCTGTTACAGCAGTGTAAGAAACAAGCTTGGATTCATCCTGCACTTTTGAACAACCAGTATAGTAGAGAGTACGGGATGGTTGGGAAAAAAATATGCCTTGAAATAGATCCTTCCAGTGGAGAACCATGTTGGGGCAATCCTCTTGCTTCCCATCTCCCTCCACATTTTCCTGGCAAGTAATAGGTGCTATATCAACTACTGGTGAAAATGACTTATTTTAAAATACAACAGAACAGAAATTCCACTTAACAGATCTGAGAAAGGGAACGAAAACACCTTTGTTTGACAACTTGGCAGATTCTGCACGAAGTCTGTTGACTTTTCGGCTTTGTGGATGGGGTGCGTGAGCATGCAGGGGAGTTAGTCCATGGCTGAATGATGTTCACAGGCAGTTACCGTCTCTGGCTAAGAGTGTGCTAGAAGAGCGTGGGCATCATTTGCCCAGGAGATGGAGGGTCTGCGCAGCCTCACACACACTCATTCATTCAGCCACTCAGACAAGGATGAGCTCAGAAATGCTGGTGGAAGAATGTAAGGTCAGAGTCCTGGAGAGCTACTGTGGCTTACCTTCTCTTTGAAATGACTTTAAAGAATGCTAAAAAACCAGAAATCACTTCTCATGTTTTTCCCTTGTATTTCTCACTGATGAAATTCTGAAATTGTTTTGTCCAAAAATCCCATGGATTGAAGGAAGAGATACACAAACAGATTTCTCAATTGTGAATGGCACCTCTTGTCATTTAATTAATTTTCCTGTCTGCAGAAGAAGTCCACTAATAAGTATTAACATGAAATGACATAGAGACAAATGTTCTAACTTAACTAGAATAAAAAATCTAGATTAAAGCAGCAAAAGTAGCAGAAATTGATGTGAAAGCAAGATGCTTAGTGGATTACATACTTTCTGTAGTGGTTACATCTAATCCTATTCTGGATGCTGCCAGAAATAGCTGCATATCACCTACATTGGCTTCTATTTCCTTCCTGCCCTTACATAATTAATTAGATGCAGAGTAGACAGAATTAGAGGATCCCCAAAGCAGAGAAAGACCTGTGTTGCGTTCAATCTGGGCATTAACGTGGAGAATTTTAACATGGTAAAATTCACTATTACTCATTTATGGTTACACCTTCCACAAAATCAAGCATATTGCTCTCTATTTAGTGGGCTTGCAGAGTCAACCCCATGCCATCATTAGCCCATGATTCTAGGCAACTGTCAGCATTTCAAATGAAAGAGATCAATACAAAATTTGGCTTGAATTGAACGAATTCATTACTAAGGTATTAATCCCAGGAATAATGAGTCTTGGGCTCGGAATACAGACTGTTTTACTGATTCTCAACAGCTCCAGATTGGGGGCTGACAGTCTCACTGACATGAGACACCTCTGAGCTGACACTCGACTCAGTCTTCAAGGCACTTCACTGTGATGAGGGGCTAGAGCCTTCATGGAGGTGTGGATATATTCTGGAACCTACGCATCCAAATACTAAGGAATCCTGGGGTGAAGTGAGGGTTTTTTAACAGAGCATATTGGAAAAAATAGGTTGCATTTGGATTAAAAAAAGAGATGAATTTGTGTCTTATGGGAACATAAGAACATATCAGGACATATTTCTGACAGGTATTTTCTCACCAATATATCTGCCAAATATTCATTTCAGAAGCCCTAGTATTGACCGTAGAGTCAGACAGGATAAGATTAACGGTTTCTTCCTGAGGTTCTCAAACACACCAAGAGTGTCCAGTAACAGCAGCAGGTCCCACAATGTATGGATGTGACAGGAGAGTGTATTAGACACCACAGGGCAAGTGGATGAGCAAGGCAAGTCTCCAACTTGGATGAAACTGCATCCACTTCCAGCAAGCAGGCATCTGCCTTTGCTGTTGGGCCCAGATCAAGTCAACTTTATTTGATGAACCCTTCAAAGAAGAAATATTGACCTAATTTAAATTCTGACTCTAGTTTTGCAAAGTAAATAGTGTTGTTGAAACCCAGGTTCCAAGGGATTCCAAGGGTATTCAGAAGGCCTAGAGACTGACCTTGAAAACAATGGATTACATCACAATAGAGATATGGTAATGGTTAAAAATAACAGCAAATATTGATTGGTCTCGGATATGGCAACCACAAACAGCAACAATATTTTTATCATACATTTTCACTTCTAAATCCACATGTATTAGTATAATTTAGTGAGATCATTTCTTATGTGCAGGACTATTCCCTCTGATAAACATTTATAACCCCAATTTCAAGAAAATGGCCCAAAGGAAGCAATCACAAATGTATTTCGAGAGAGTTATGAGAGTTATGACGGTGTCAAAGTAGTTCTTTTGATTGCTTGTGAGAAAGGCAGTTACCCTGCACTGATTAAATAAAGTTACTTAATGCAAGGAGAAATGGACTTACACGTGCCAAAAGGTATCTCTTTGAAGTCATGGTCATCTGGGTAGGATCTACTATAGGCAAAAAGGCTGAACCTAATGTCCATCAACTGGTGAACTGATAAATAAAATGTGGTACATCCAGTTATAAAAAGGAATGAAGTACTGACATCTGCCACGACATGGGTGAAGCTTGAAAACATCATTATAAGTGGGAGAGACCAGTGAAAACAACCACGTCTTGTATGATTCCACTTATATAAAATGTTCAGAAGAGACTAATCCAAAGAGAAGTAAATTAGGGGTTGCCTAGGACTGGGGGAGGGGGAAGATTTGGAGAGTGACTGCTAATGGGTATGGGATTTCTTTTTGGGATGACAAAAATGTTTTAAGATTTGACAGCAGTGACCATGGCACAGCTTTGTGAACAGATAAAACCCAAAGAATCATACACTTTGAAAGAATGAATTTTAATTGTTTGTAAATTATATCTCAATGAAACTGTTATAAAAAATGACTGAAGGTATTCTGTTATTTTAATTTTTTTTACTGTGTCTATAATATCCTACTCTCTTTATAAACATTATTATGAAGAGTGACTTGGCCATAATAAAAAATATATGATTTCGGTAGGTAGGTAGGTAGGTTATGGATTTGTTGTGTTTAATACAATGTACTTTCCTTTTATAAGAATTTTGTCTCCATAAATAAAATGAGTGGCAGTATTTTTCCTCTTACTCGTACAGATAAATAGTATGTGAATTGATGATTGGCTTCATAATGGATCTCTTTTCCGTCAAAAGAAATAAAAGTGAAAAAGAAAAAACAAGTCTTTTTCAGAGGGAGCAAGTGAAGGAGAACGGTAATTTATTGATATCTTTGGTTCGGATCTATTTCACATTATTCCTTAGAGGCTTGTATAAAACAGGCCGTTCCACCAGTACCAAAGCCACCTCTTGGACTAATTTTTTCTTTGATTTGGTACTGGGTAGGCATCCATCTGATCCTAGGTTCCTCATAGTTGCTGATGCCTTTAATCTGCTATTCCTCGTGTTATCTTCCCTGGGTCTCCCTCCTCCAGGTGCTCTGGGCCTCCATCCTCTTCTTGAGCCTCCCTTGTCTTATGGAACTGCTGGAACATGCTTTCCAAGCTCTCTCTCTCTCTCTCTTTCAGGCACTGGCGCTTAAGGTCTGGCTTCTCCCACTGTGTGAGGGATAGAGCTCTTCCTGGCTGTAGGCCCATCATGTGAGGACTACAAGTCAGGCTCACTTCTTTCCTAGTTGGGTGGGGGATCTCTGCTTCCAAGGAACTCTTCTCATCTCCATGCCCACATGCCATGGGACAATGAAGTGGTCATGTGTTCCTGGAGAGTCCAGGACTTTTAGCCACGCAGCCTTTAGTGTAAAAATATGTGCCCAGCTGTCAGCTCTCCACGTGCGGTTGGCAAAGCTAAGGAAACAGCTGCAGCTGCTGTGATGATGAACACACAAGCCCAGTTCTCACCAGTGCTCTGCTCCTGCTGCCCCCAGACTGACAGAGAGCCCTCTCAGGCTGCCCTGCTCGTTGTCTTGGTTGCAGCTGTAGCTGGGCATGCCAGGTGCCCAGTTTACTGGAGAAACTGAATGAATAATGATTCTTGCCTTATCCTGGAAAGGAGAAGAGTGAAGAGCCATTCCCTGAAACAGGACCAGGTAGGTCATAAGGTTTGAACAGGAAATTAACAAATTGCTTTTTAAAGTGATTTTACCAATTTACACTCTCACCAGCAGTGCATAAGAGTGTCAACTTGCCTGACTTCTCCAAACACATATATGGATATGGAATGGAATCTTTTTGCTAATGACTATCAGTGAGGCAAAGCATGCTATCAGTTGTGTAATAGCCATTGAAGTTTCCACTTTTGTGCATTGTCTATGCATACCCTTTGACTTTTTTTTTTAACTGGGTTGTCTGCCCTCTTTCTTTATGGATTTTAAGTCTTATATAAGGCTTTTTTAAATAATACTTTCCAATAACAGAAAAATTAAAGAAATACAAAAATGCAAAAAAAGTTAATGGACAAGTAATTTGTGGTATATTTATATAGTGGCATACACTACAGCAATAAAAATCAAAGACATGGACCTGATAAAATTAAAAAGCTTCTGCACAGCCAAGGAAACTATCATGAGAGCAAACAGACAATCTACAGAATGGGAGAAAATATTCTCGTGTTACCCATCCGATAAATGGCTGATAAATAGAATCTATATAGAACTCAGGAAAATCAGCAAGAAAAAAATCAAACAACCCTATCAAAAAGTGTGCAGAGGATAGGAACAGAAACTTTTCAAAATAATGGCCAAAATAACACATGAAAAAATACTCAACATCTCTAATCATCAAGGAAGTGCAAAACAAAACCACAATGAGATTATCACTTAATTCCAGTGAGAATGGTTTTTATCAAAAATTTCCAAAACAACAAATGTTGGCATGGCTGCAGAGAGATAAGAACATTCATTCATACACTGCTGGTGGAACTGCAAACTAGTACAACCTCTATGGAAAATAATATGGAGATACCGCAAAGAGCTAGAAGTAGAACTACCACTTGATCCAGCAATCCGACTACTGGGGATATATCAAAAGAAAAAAAAGACATTCTATATAAAAAATTCTGCACTCAAATGTTCATAGCAGCACAATTCACAATTGCAAAGATGTGGAAACAACTCGAGTGCCCATCAATACATGAGTGGATTAATAAAATGTGGTATATGTATACCATGGAGTATTACTTAGCCACAAAAAATAATGGTGATCTAGCACCTCTTGTATTATCCTGGTTAGAGCTGGAGCCCACTCTACTAAGTGAAGTATCACAAGAATGGAAAAACAAGCACCATATGTACTCATCATCAAATTGGTATTAACTGATCAACTTTCAAGTGCTCTATGGAAGAAACATTCATTGGGTGTCAGGTAGGTGGGAGGGGGGAGAAGGGGATGGGTATACACACACCTAATGAGTGCAGTCAGCATTGTGTGGGGGATAGGCATGCTTGAAGCTCTGACTTGGGTGTGGCAAAGGAAATATATGTAACCTAAACATTTGTACCCCCATAGTATTCTGAAAAAAAAGATCAAAGACATTACCTGTTTTAAAATGGGAAAATCTTGCAAACATAATGTTGGGTTAAACAAACAGTCGCAAACGGATGTTTTTAGCATAATATGATTTAAATTTTAACAACACACAGAATAGTTCTAAATACTTAAATACTAAAATAAGTATATAACAAGCCAGGCAAAGCTACTCTACAGTTTCAGGACAGCTATTATCTTTGGAGTGAGAGAGAGGGGAACTGAATGTGGGGTTTGGGGGAACAGCAGGAAGGTGTTTTAATTGTATCTACAGCATTTTCTTTATTAAATTTAATGTGCTCCATAGTTAACGAAATGATCAAAGGGTCATAACTCCACTTGGTGACATGTAGGCATTCTACTCACATGGGACAACATGACTGGTGGCCTAGTCACCAAGAGGTGGTCCAAATCACCATCCACAGATTCTGAGATTCCGTAGTGCTGATAATCATGGAACTAGGAGGCAAGGAAGGTGGCAGCACACAAGTGAATTCTTCCTCCCACGTGAGTGTCTGCATGGACTAAATTGGCACCTTAAGCCCATTCTAGGAAGGTGTCTGGGGACACTGCATGTTGAGCCTACAACAGCAGCCAAGCGCACTGATTCTCCATTTTTAATTCTGACATAATAATAGAGATGCCCCTGGGTACCTATGGAGACCTCTTCCTGGCCGCCATCAATCCCTCTGATATCTTACCTGTGCTTGTCCCCCACTGGGCCCTCAAGGCAGAACAGGCTAGAGAGCAGGGGGCTGCTGTGTCCCATGAAGGGACAGCTCACTTTGGCTGCAGGCACCTGTGGATACAACTTTCCAAATGAGAACCTCCTTGGGGAGAAATTGGCTAAGGCTTTCCATGCTCCATCATGGTAACTGGCAGTAGCCAAACAGAGAATGAAAGGTGATCTGTATCTGATTTTATGGTTAATCTGTGACAGCTCTCAGGGTAACAGGAAGCCTTCGTGGCCAAGCCCTGTCCAATATGCCCACCTGTTCACCCCCCACCACAACTGCCCAAGGGAGGAGGATATTGGTAGTCCTCGATAAGTTACTATTCCTTGTAAATGAAAGTGTTGAACTGAGCATATGGGAAGGCAACAAAAAGATTACTGCTCTCCATTGCTCATCTTTGGCCTCCCTTACTTGAAGTCCCATGGCCCCATTATCACTGAAAAAGTTTCCACCATCAATTTCACATCAGAATTCTGCTGCTGGTGTTGTCTTTAACCCACAGAAGTTCCTGCTGCCACCACCTACTTCCTTTCACTTTTTTTTTTTTCCTGAGTCGATTCCCTACACAGAAAGGTAGTTTTGGAGCAGGAGACAGCAAAAGACAAGTGACCGTATGATAAACGTGGTGCCTGGCCCCGATCCTGATAAGTGGGTATCCTTTTTTCTAAACCTTGCAGGAAGCTTCTTCTTAAATAAGATTTCAACCCAAATCAGGAATCCACCAACTACATTATATTTTCCACTTAGGTAAATACTCCACTGTGAAGATAGATCTCAAGTTATTAGAGCATTCTTTTGTTGATGGACATTTAAGTCATTCCTAATTATTTGCTATCATAAACAGCACTGTGATGAATATTCACGTGCATGTATCATGCATTCTCAGGCTTCACAAAGTTAAGAAAATTCAGTCCCTGTTAAGCCCAAAGGAGATCTGGCAGGGAGAGAAAATTGGTGCACTTGTCCAGTGAACCTTGCTGGGTGTCAGGTGTTCTGGGGCTGGTTGTTGTTGAGCACACTGTTTGTGGAGAGGCCCCAAGAGGTACACTTGGCCCCTAATTTGACCTGTCCCCTTCCATGGCTGTTAGACTATCTTGGGATTAATGGATCTTCCCTGGAATATGGCACCATCGCAATGCTGGAGGCCCTGCTATACCCTGGCCAGTTCTAAAAAGGGTGGAGTCAAAAACGTGTCTATTAATCTCACCACACATGTGGTAGTGCACTTTAGGACCTTTTATCGGAAATCAGGCATGCTCTGACTGGGCCCATCCTTCCTGGGATGGGGGCTGAGGGTCAAGAATCATTCCTCCCCTTCTTGAAGTGAACCAGCCTGACCACAGTAAATGTAAGCCAACACAGCTCATAAAAACAATTTACAGATATCAACTGTCTCTCCTGAATTTGTCTAGACTGCCTCCTTTTTCTCCAATTTCAGATTACTGCCTCCATCTACCCTGCCTTGGACTTGTTTTTTCCTCCACATCCCAATCCCCCAGCAGACCTTAACCCTCCCCCTCAGGCCCTTCTTACTCTCATCACCGTTTGTGGACTTACTTCCCTAGGAGGATTTTAACATTTTCCCTCTGACATTATTTCTGAGTTAGGTGAGTCGGTTTGGAGTCACATGCTGTGGGTTCCTTCATAGGCTTTGTCATTTACCAGGGTAACTTGCTTCATGTGTTCATTTATCCAGTGTTTTACGGATGCTGGTGTGTGGGAGACACTGTGCTCCATGTTAGTGGTGCAGTGCGTCATGAAGAAAGAGAGATGGCGAACAATTAAAGTTCGCCTATGATCTCTAGCCTCAGTTTCTTCATCTGTACCTCAACAATTATATATATAATTCCTGTTTTGTTTTTTATTTCAAATGATGCTTAGAAGTCAGGTTGAAGCCAGGAATCTAGGTAACAGGTATCCATCACCCGTAAATCTTGGAGAAGATAGGCATTTTACTGATTGGGAAGCATTTCAGTTTCAACATTTTTCCCTCTTGGTCTTGAACAGAAATACACAAGTAACACACACAAAGTGATGTTCAGGGTGACATGAGGCTCCTACAGAATGAAAATAATAATGCAATCTTTTGTGGTGCTATTTTTTGCTTTCAAAATACAGGTTGTCTTATTTTATTCTTTTCCATGGTGAAGACTGAAATGATGCTTCTTTTTATAGTTCACATTTACTGTATTCAAAGAAGCATTTTGTGAATGAAAAAGTTGTGTTCTGATTTTATATCTCATGGAATTAAAAATGACTTAAAACATATGCAAATATTAATAATTTAATTCTAAACATTAATATACAGTTCAAATATACCATGTTGCAATAAAATGAAGGATTAAATAACTTATCACTTTGGGGTATTCAAAGAAGCTCATAAAATTTAAAAAATTATCTAGTAAATAGTGAAATTGCAGAGTTACAAACATCGTGGATCTAGTCAGCAAGTAGACCTATAAATGTGTACCAGCAGAGCAGAGTTTCATTCATTTATCCAGTCATTCATTAATTTACTAAAGCATTCAGCAAACATGTATCGAGTGCTGCTACAGGCCTGGAACTGTGCTTAGGTATCAGACACAGAAAGGTGAATGAGGCAGTCCTTACCTATGAAGGCTTTACAGGTAAGTAGAAGATGATAAATCTACTGGACAATCATATGACTTTAAAAGTTAAATTACAAGTAAAAGGAGAGATGTGCACAGCCCCAGTAACTTCAAGACAACAGCAACAAAAAAAGAAATCTAAATATGGTAGGCTAACACCTGAACCCCACCATTGGTTGCTCACAGATTATTTTCCTCACCTCACTCTGATGATTTCCAGAGATGATTCCCTGTAGATAAATTAAATTACTATGAATTTTGTTTTTTACAATGGTAGGCCCATTAATTTACTAAGTTGTTCCAATATTGCATTTCAGTATTATTCCTTGCTTTGAAAGTTTTTATTTTTAACAAACGGCAAGTTTATGTCTCTTGATTCAATTTTTTTAGAAAAAGCAAGCCTGTTCCTAATATGATCTTTCCCATCTTATCAAAAACTATCCCAAGTGGCCGGGCGCGGTGGCTCACACCTGTAATCCTAGCACTCTGGGAGGCCGAGGCGGGCGGATTGTTTGAGCTCAGGAGTTTGAGACCAGCCTGAGCAAGAGAGAGATCCCATCTCTACTAAAAATAGAAAGAAATTAATCAGACAACTAAAAATATATAGAAAAAAATTAGCCGGGCATGGTGGCGCATGCCTGTAGTCCCAGCTACTAGGGAGGCTGAGGCAGAAGGATTGCTTGAGCCCAGGAGTTTGAGGTTGCTGTGAGCTAGGCTGATGCCACAGCACTCACGCTAGCCCAGGCAATAAAAGCAAGACTCTGTCTCAAAAAAAAAAAACTATTCCAAGAAAAGTGTAATTCTATTTACATCTTTCAGGGACACAGTCTCCTGTTTTTTTAAACCTCTTTCAAAAGCTGCATTATAATAACATAACCATGATCTAAAGAGGCAAAAAAAAATGCTTCTTGCTGAACCAGATAATGTTAAACAGTATATTGCCAGGGTGACCCTTAGCATCTTTCTTTTAAAATTTATACCTTACTATTTTAATGTTGCTGTTATTTGGACTATAAATACCCAAAATAGGAAATAAATGGTATCATTGCATTTACCGTTCTCTGTTCTGGGAGCAGATTATCTTTGTTCAGATATTCCCTGTCTGGCTTCTTCTTTTCTCTCTGGCCTTCTCTTCCCATGCTCTATAAAACAGTGCC
>CAUYSK010100627.1:0-20423 GCA_963575035.1 Avahi laniger
AAAAATTAGCCGGGCATGGTGGCGCATGCCTGTAGTCCCAGCTACTCGGGAGGCTGAGGCAGGAGGATCGCTTGAGCCCAGGAGTTTGAGGTTGCTGTGAGCTAGGATGACGCCACGGCACTCACTCTAGCCCAGGCAACAGAGTGAGACTCAAAAAAAAAAAAAAAAAAAAAAACTGAAATTTTACTATGTATGTGAATCTTCATTGGTTTCCATGAAATTATTACTATTATTTGCTCTGATGCTATCAACTAAAACCATAGGATAATATAAGCAATTTCATTCCCAGAAATATACCCAATAGATATGTATACATATGTTCACCAAAGACAAGTATAATAATGTTCACAGGAATATTGCGTGTGTGTGTGTGTGTGTGTGTACACCCAAACAAACACATACTCAGGAAGAAATATGCAGTCTCAAACTAACAACTCCGTAAGATCCCAGGTTGGACACAGCTAAACTCCCACCCCTAGTCTTTATATTCCAGACTATGTGTGGTCCTGAATTTTGTGCACATATCTTTCCATTGGTTCATATATTGCATAATCTGCCCTATTCTCTGAAGATAAAAATGTAGTATAAATACACCCACACATACACACACACGAAGATCTGGCCCTGGCCCTCTTTCATTCTGATTGAAAAAAGGGACCAGCTCCTCTTGTCAGAAAATGGCCCCATATTCAGGAACCATACAGTACCTGTGTTCCTTGAGCTTTCAGACCTTTGCCAAGGTTGATTCCAACCCATGTATATTCACAACAGAGGCAGACTAATATCAACTGACCTTAAGTAGGAAGAAGCTAAAGAGATTAATTTAAAATTGGAAGGAAATTATGAGCAGGCAAGGGACTTGGTACTTTCAGATATTTATCTCATTTCATCCTCAGCGCAACCCTGTAAAAATAGAATGCCCTAAATGAAAGCTACTAAATGATTCTGAAACAAGTTCTGACTCCAAGCTCACTTCTCTTTCAACCGCACCGCAGTTGAAGGCTGCCAGATGAAAGAAACGTTGATTGACCGTGGATCTGGAAAGGATTTGATCTGGGCACAAGTTCTGTGTTCCAGTGCATAAAAGCCAGATCTTCCTATTACTAACTACATAAATACTTACCTATTTCTAAAACCGCAGAGTTTTGGGATCACATTCTGAGGTAATGCAGTCTCCTCTTCAGAATGCAAAAAGGCTAAGTTAAGGTCAAGCTTCTGGTCTAGTATGGCCCTATTGTTTCACATAATTGCATTTTAACAAGCTTATATACCTGTTGACTTTAATAAATTGGAAATGTTGCCCCACTCAGAGAACTGGCTTCATCATCCCTTGGTTTCTGACGGGGAAGCAGCACAGACGTCAAAGTCGGGCTGAGCAAGAGTCCTAACCTGCACCACAGTGTCTGGCTTCCTCGAGAGGTGCCCAACCTCCTAGCCCTGGAAAAGAGCAGGAGCCAAATGCATCTGGCTTCTTTTCACACAGAGAGGATGACAGACCTACAGTGATTTACCCTTTAAGGACAGTGGTGTAACTGTTCACTGAGTCCCCACCCACAAGGCATCCAGGACTACCTTCAAGGCAAAATGTGAAAGAGGCTTCCACCATAAAGAATCATTTGAGGCCCCCCCTCCAGGGATCTTCCCCTTAGCAGAGTCAGCATTGGGATCTCAGACTAACTGACCTCATCATGGGCTGCCTTGTCTTCCCCACTTGCATGTTTACTGCGCCCGTTTCCTAACTGCTCCACATTGCTGCGCTCAGCCTCGGGCTCCTTAGACAGCTGCCTTCCCTAGCGGGCACCTAGAAACCCGCAACAGGGAAGGATCTAGGTCAATGTCATGGATGGTGTATGATTACTGACTTGTGTTTAGTCTCAGGGCTCTAAACCCTCGGATCCTCTGGTCCTCAGGCCATAATACACCCTCCCTGGTTAATGTTTAATCGGCCACTGCAGGAATGGACCATGGAGAGGGAGACACTGGAGAATTAGGAAGAGAGGCCCAAGGCGTCTGTGGGTGGAGGAGCGAGGAGGAAGAAGACAAACAATGAGAGAAGGAGGGAAGGAGGGAGGGAGGGAGGAAATAAATGAGGTCTCCTCCCTCTAGTTTCAATGGAGAGGATTTTAATGGTATAATAGAAAATGTAGGCAAGTGAAGTCTCATCGGCAAAAAATAGGAGGGCCAAAGAAGGGAGCTGCCATGACTGCCCACTTACCTGCACTCAGAGCTCACCTCTGTTCTATCTCCTTTAATTCTCATCTTACATCCCTGAGAGGGATGTAAGATGATCCCCATTTTATACACGAGGAAACTGAGGCACAGAGAGGATTAAATACTTTGCCCATGTCCTAACAAGCAGGTCTGTGTGATTTCAAAGCCAAGCTGTCTATAGCTGTACTTTTCCTGATGTACCTGAGAAACAAATAACAAGCGGGAAGACATACATCTCCATTTGATCTGATATCCTTGGAGGGGGGAGATAATATACCCCTACCTCTGCCTCTTCAAAGACACAAACACACATTGACACACCATATACCAACTGAAAAAAAAAAATTACAATCATTTGGAATTAGAGTTTTCCTTTCCAGTCCTTCAATCCAGCAAACGTGGGCTCCCAGATGCACATATTACAATAATTCAGGTTGTTTCTCTCCCTCTCTCTCTCTGGCTGGGATCTTTTCTTCCAGTGATTTCAATTTAGAAGCACAGAGAGGGCCTCCTAACCACGAGGCATGTAGACGTGGCCACAAGCTGGGCTGGGCACTCCGCCCTGAGTGCCAGCACACCCTGCTGGGTCCACACAGCCAGGCCCCAGTGGACTCTGCACTGGGGCTGCTTTTCCTTCTTTGATCTGAGGAATTCAGGCAAAGGCTAAAGGAGGAGGCCCAGTTATCGCAGTAATTGTGGTTGCATGCAGCTGGTGAGAAATCAGTATGGCATTGACTTGCTAATTAAATTAAAAAAATAAAAAGTCCCATTTTACATTTTCACATCCAAGTTGAAATGGGACAAGAGGTGTGAAAAGTTTTCTGAGAGCCACTGAAAAGAACTGGATCTTCTGAGAGTTAGAGGGATTTTGCCATCATCTTCCCCATCACAAACCTCACAGATAGCATGAACAGACAGACACGTCCATGCTTAGAATTCCCGAGCCCACGTGTGATCAACAAGCAGACATTGCAGGAGTCTTTTTACTAAAGATCAGTCCCTCATTATTTATTCATGTGACATGCACTGTGCCAAAGCACCTCCCGTCGGCTGGCTTCTGTGCAAGAGGCTGCAGGTGGGAAACAGGAGCCAGGCAGAGCCCGAGCTCTCCAGGAGCCTGCGGCCAACCAGAGTGTGCAGGTGGCCCACCAGGGATTTCAACATGTTTTCTCACCTGATCTCATTAATACTATGCCCCACTGCGGTATAATAAAAGATATATTTGGTCCTCGGTCCCTAGTGCAGAACTCCTAAAACCTTTGTCGTCTCTACAGTGATAAGAGTGTCTTTTCTGTGCTGATGAAATGACTCCTGGGGAAGCTAAACAGCTTCAGGATGGCCAGAAAGACCTCTTGGGAAGGGAGAGGGGCTGGAGATAGAGTCCGATAACCAATGGCTGATGACTTAATCAATCACGGCTGTATAATGGAACCTCTGTAAAACCCACTGAACTGCAGGGATGGGGCTCAAAGAGCTTCCAGGCCGGTGAGCACAATGATGTCCTGGGAAGGTGGTATGTCCTACGAGAGCATGGAAACTTGCCACCACCCTTCCCCTAACCTTGCCCTGTGTGTATTGCTTCCATTTGGCTGTCCCTGAGTTGCAGCCTTTATAATAAACCAGTAACAGTAAGTAAGTAAAGTGCTTTCCTGAGTTTTGTGAGTTCTAGCAAATCATCAAACTTGAGAAGGGGGTTGTGGAAGTCCCTGAATTTCTGGCTGGCTGGCGAGAAATACAGGCAGCCCCTGAACTTGTGACTGGCATCTGAAGTGGGACTACGCCCTTAGTCTATGGGGTCCGCACTGGCTCCAGATAGTTAGGGCCAGAATTAACTTGAATTGCTGGATACCCAGTTGGTGTAGGAAAATTGGAGAATTGCTTGGTGTGGAAAAAACCCACACACTGGGGGTCAGAAGTGGTGTCAGAAAAGACATTGTACCCATAAACTCTCTACTCCACTGTACATGCTGGACACTCTACTTCCCACCCCATTCCTGCTGTGAGACACTCCCTGGGCCCTCCTGCCAGAGTGACACAAGAGGACAGTGCTCAGTGGGGTGGCTGTGCCCTGACTCAGCTGCTGATTCAACTGTCGCTCTGGGTGTGGCAACTGGCGACACTCGACACTAGGGACCAGCCAGACACCACACCCCGAGCGTGACACACTCCGTGTGACCCTGCTTCTTGTCCTCAGACTCAGAGGTCCAGAGCCTGGAGGAGACTGACTGGGATGCCCCCGCCACCTGCCCCCCCTCCCACCCCAAAAAACAGGCAGCCAGCCTGTACCTGGCGATGTGTCGGAGGGATGCTCCTTCTCCTCCTCCTATTGAGCACCTGTGTGTTGGGCACCCCAGGTCTCAGGCTGGAGGTTCCCCTGGAAGCACAGCCTGAGACAAGGATCTGAGTGCAAGGAGTTTATGTAGGAAACGATCCCAGGTAGACGAATGGGGAAATAAGACAGGGGCAGGAAGGAAGCCAACACTGGGTGCTTTAAAGAGCAGGCTACCACTGAAGGGAGATGCTAGAGAACACACCTCAGGGTTGTACACCTGAGGAATAGGCAGCTGGAGTAGTTATTCTCCAGCTCTTGTCTTCCTTGGCTAAGGGCTGCTCCACTCCCGGGGCGTTAACTCCCAGCACTTCTGACCTGACCTGCATGCAGCTGTGCATGCCAGAGAAAGCCCTTGGGAGCAGCAGCCCAGGGTGTGCAACCCAGGGGATGCGGGGGAGCACCGATGCTGTCATGCCTGAGGACTCCACCAACCAGATGCGGTCACCATCCTGAAGGAGGAGCAGGGACAAGTCAAGCAGTAACTATAACCCAGGCAGGTAGAAGTAGGGCAGTGCTGATAACCCAGTACAAGCCACGCTTGTAGTTTCAAATTGTCAGTAGCCACAGGAAAAAAGTAAAAAGAAACAGAGGAAATTTATTTTAATAATATACGTCATTTAACCCGATATTCCTAAAATATTATCATTTCAACATGTAATCAATTGAAAAATTATTAATGAGACAGTCTGCATCCTTTTTTTAATACAAAGTCTTTGAGAGCTGGTATATTTTGTACTTACAGGACATCTCAATTTGAGTAAGCCATATTTCAAGTCCTTTGCAGCCACTTGTGGCTAATGGCTACCATATTAGATGATCCAGTGTTCAAGCACCAAGGAGGACTGCGTACTCCAAGCCAGACCAAGAACTCCAACAGTGGCTTCCCAAGGTGCCTGGAATAAAATCCAATCTCCCTACATGGTTTCAGGGCCTTACATGACCTGGCTGCTGCCCACCTCCCTGATCTCATTTCCCCAACCCTCGTCCTCCCTTCCCATACCACAAATCTGTTTGCTCTCATTTCTAGAATGTGCCTACCTTAGGGCCTTTGCACGTGCTGTTCCCCCCCTCGCCCGGGATACCCTGCACCCAGACCTCTGCATGAATAATCTCTTATTGTCCCTTTATCCTTGTTTGTTTTCTTAAATTACATACCACCAGAAATTATCTTGTTCATTGATACTGTTTATTCATTTTATTCTATCCTACCATCCACTGTATCCCCAGCTTCCAGAGCAATGCCTGGCAAATTAGAAGGTGCTTAATATAGATTTGTTGAATAAATGAATAAACAAGTAACTGCTCCGAAAAAGGAGAAACAGAAAGGAAGGATCAAACTAATTGTGACACAGGCACTATGATGTATTCTCATTTGTATTCCCAGCACACAGTGCTGTCACCCAATAGATGCTTGTTCAAAAATGAAAAAAACAACTAATGATAAGGAAATGAGGCTGGAGGGAAGGGGCAGTAGCTACTTTAGCCAGAGAGAGCGTCACAGAGGAAAGGAGTCTTAAGAGGATGGATGGGCATGTACAGGGATTCCTGACAGAGGGAACAGAATGTGCAAAGGCACAAGGTGCAGAAGAGCATGTCATAAGTGGCCAACATACATTAATTGCCTTCCTTCTTCACTAGTATCCCCCTCTCTCAAAATAAGGGCTTGCAAGGCTCTTTATTCCATCTTCCACCTGAAAATAACATCTTGCCTTCACTCTGGTCCCCACTCCATTCCTGCCCAACCTGGCAGGCAGAATGCTCACTTCTCAGACCTCTCCCCTCAAGGGATTCCCCAAGCTCCACCCCTGAGAGGAGTGCTTCCTGGCTGGTAGCATATGCCTGCACCCAGCGAGCCTGAGACTCATGTTCACATCCCAGACCTTTTTTGAGAAAGAGAAACTCCTTACAGTGGACTGGAAGCCAGGATGCTGTAAGCCCTGAACCACCAGGAACCAACAAGGGGAGAAAGCCTAGGTGAGAATGAAGCCAGCATAGAGGACAGCAGGACCCAAAGGACCCACTATGGCCAGGCACAGTGCTAAGTACTCTCTAACTGACCTATTTCATCCTCACTGCAGCCAAGTGTGGGATCTATTATAATATTACCCCCAGATGAGAAAATGGGGTATAGACGGGGGAGCCTCTTAATGTTTACATATGTAGTATCATAACAGAAGGAAGGACCAAGGCCTGACAACCCCAGTGGCATCCTGGATCCAGCAAAGCCTGAAGCCAGCACTAGCCTTGGACTTTCTTTCTTTTCCACCACTTGCCACTGGAAGATGTCCAACTCCTACAGGACAGTACTATCCCATTTCTCCTAGAGAGGTAAAAGGACTTGCCCAGGTCTTCCTGGCCACCTGGGTGCCATAAAATGGACCCAGACATCCCAGCTCCTTTCCTCCCTGCCCTTTGTGGCACAGGTCACACTCACCTGAACTCCTATTCAAACCCCCATGTGGGGGAAGTCAGAGTCCCCTGAACGTGTTAATGATGCGGCAGGTCAACATCCCACCTTTGCTTGGTTCCAGGCTATCTTTATGACCAAGTGAGATTATGGCAACCTAAGGGCAATCAGAGCCTCAAACAAGACGGGACCCTCTGAGGTGAGATGGAGTGACCTCCAGTTACCATCAGGAAAGGGCTTCTCTGTTTACAACAAACACACAAACCACTTCCCCCTCCATGCATGAGACACAATCTGCTTGAAAGAAGGGGCAATTACAACTTTTCAGGTGCAACATCAAAGCTGTCAACATAACTATGTAATTTACTACCTTATCTGCAGACAAGCACTCCTTCTGAGTTCTAATTGTCACCTTCCCCCTCCTCCTACTCAGAGAAACCCACTACTGGGCAGGGGGCAGAAAGTGGGACACTGGGAGTTAGAAGAGGTAGGTTGCAGAGAGGATGGTGCCTCTTACTATCTTGGGAACTTGGGGCAAGTCACCCTGTCACACAACCCTCAATGGCTCCCCATTGCCCGGTCATTCATTCATTCAACGAACATTTACTGAGTGCCTCCTATGTGCCAGGCCCTGTCCTCAAAGCTATGCATAGTGGTGAGCAAGACTGAGACGACCCCATCCTCCTGAAGCTTATAATTTAGAGAAAGACAGAGACCGAACATGAATAAAAGCAAGACGGTACCACACACGCGCCTGCACACACACCCTGAAGAGCTGCATAAAGCTCTGCGGAGGTGCATAAATGAGGAAGCTAGCCATCAAGAGCAGTATCTGGGAAGGCCCCAAAAACGCCTCAGGTATTGGAAAGCAAAGAGTTCTTTAGGGAGCCAACAGAACTCTAGGCTGGCTGAAATGCAGACAGAAAGGCAGTGCAGCAGGCAGGCAGGGGGGGGCTGGGGTTTGTACTTCTCCAAGGACCAAGAGCCACGAAAAGGCCTCCTTGGTGCTCACTGCGCTCACCCCGGCAGCCCTGGTGCTTGCCCTGCTCCTGTTTCCTCCTGCCTCCCTACTTCGGACCTGCAGCTTATCCCAGAGGCTGCTGTCACGGTGAGGGTGCCTGACACGAGGGGGCACAGACCCACGCCCACATTTCAGAGGAGGCTGGCAGTTAAACGTAGGGCTCAAGGACCAAATTCTGTCTTTGGTTCAATGGGATGAGCTGAACAAAGGTGCTACAAGTAGGGGATGGGCAACATCCCGGTCTCCTACCACCCAGACACGGCCTGGAGCAATTCCAGAGTCAGCAGGGATGTTGCTGGCTGATGGAGGTGTGTTTGATGTTCATTCGAAAGAGCCAAAGCAGAACACAGACTCACCTGTGTCTAATCGCCTCCGCTCCCAGAGTTGATGAATTAGGAGCCAAACTGTAGGGAACCTTAGCATTAAGACAGTACACGTGGGGTCCAAACCCTCCTCTCCACAGGGAGACGCTGGGTGCTGGGGATTCCTTTCCTGATTTTATAGCACAGTGTCCAGGGCAGGGGCATGCCCGAGTGTGCCTCAGCGCTTCCTACCAGTTAGATGGGGGTGTTTTCTCAGTTCCCCATGGGTAGGAGTCTCTCAATGAGTCTCTGACTCTTGGAGCTGATCGGTGAATAGATGTTTATTTGGCGCCTCTGAGGGTGGAGGGAGAGTCAGGAGCCTCCCATTCCACCATGTTGCTGACGTTACTCTCTGAACAGCGGCTCTTGGTCACTCCCTTAACGAAGCTGATTTGAACTTGCGCTACTGGCTCTCCCTACTTCCAGTTACTTGGTTAGTAGAGTGGGCATTTGTGTTTCTGCTTCCCCAGCACCCCTCTTCCGGCGACTACACTCCAAGTTCCCACTGGGGAAGCCACCCCTTCCTTTGGTTCCTATGGCTCTGATTTTCAACCTCTCCCCTAATTCTGAGGATGATCAGGATCATATGACACGGGCCTGTCCAATCAGAATATTTTTCCATGACCTTGTCCACCACTGTGATTGGCACAGGGCTGGGCACCAGTTGGACCAATGGGAATTGATTCAGAGATCTTGCAAGAACTTCTGGGAAGGAAAGCTAGCTTTCTGCGGGGGTTGTAAACTGGTACCTGTAGGTCAGGTACTTCTGGAAGCCACACATGGAGAACCTGAGAATAAAGCCAGCACAGGGGAAAGCACGAGACATGGGGACAGAGAGATTCAGTGGTGACACAGAGAGAAGAGAGAGCCCAAATCTTTGAATCCAGTCATTCATTTCAGGGGCCAGGTTTTACCCCTGGACTCCTCCTACATGAGCAAGTAAATCTCTTTACTGCTTAAGCTGACCCACATGGAGTTTCCATCACTCAAAACTAAAACTGTGCCGACACAGGTAGGTGACATATTCCCTCACAGCCTGACCCACAGCGCTGAGCTCTGCCTGCTCCCACTCCCACACCCTGTCTGGAGGACAATGGAGCGGGGCACGAGGGAACTCAGACAGCAGCCTCGGCTGACACACCCCACACAGGGCTGAGTACCGTGCCTTGCACCCTGTAGACACACAATCACTACTGGTTGCTTTACTGGTGAAAACTCCGCTTCTAATCTCCTCTAACAAACGCACACTATCAATATTTGGAAACTTCTGACAACTGTACCTCAGCCTGCAGAAGCAGCTAGAAGCGGTCTCACCTCAGCCCCTGTGGCTCGGGAATCTAACAGTCAATTATCTTGCTGCTGATGCAAAGGCAAAAGCAATGAAGAGTTGCAGGGGAGCTCACTGCAGCCGGTCCTGCTAATGACCTGTCTGCAGTAGCTTTGTAAACCTCCCTTTTCAGCTTTGTGGCTCAGCCAAAAACAACCACTCTGCTCTTCAGCTTACAAGCACATTTTCACTTTGGAAGGGTTGCTGTGGTTATCAATGCTCAGGAAGACCTGTGTAGCTGTTTATGAGCACCAAACCCCAAATATTTGCAGAGAACCCCTTTCAGGAGCTTATGGAACTACAGTAACCCACACAAAGTGTTCCACATTTCATTCTTTAAAAAAAAAAAAAAAAAACAGAAAATTGTTCTGTACTTAAATCTTTAAAATGTATTAGCTCATAGTTTCCATTTTAAACCAAGATCAAATCAACTTTAATATGGATTGGGTATCCAAGGCTGCTGTTTTCCCTAAGAGTATCTCAGTAAGTCCCAACATTTTGGATGACCCAGGAAGAAGAAATGAGAAAACAGAGACCAAGGCCCATCCAAAAGACCAGGTCACATCTAGTTTTCAACCATTCGTATACACATATAAGAACCACCTTCGGCCGGGCGCGGTGGCTCACACCTGTAATCCTAGCTCTCTGGGAGGCCAAGGCGGGCAGATTGTTTGAGCTCAGGAGTTCGAGACCAGCCTGAGCAAGAGCGAGACCCCGTCTCTACTAAAAATAGAAAGAAATTAATTGGACAACTAAAAATATATAGAAAAAATTAACCAGGCATGGCGATACATGCCTGTAGTCCCAGTGACTTGGGAGGCTGAGGCAGTAGGATTGCTTGAGCCCAGGAGTCTGAGGTTGCTGTGAGCTAGGCTGAGGCCATGGCACCCACTCTAGCCAGGACAACAAAGTGAAACTCTGTCTCAAAAAAAAAAAAAAAAAAAAAAAATTCTTCCAAATCTCTCATCATATTTCAGAAAGGAGAAACAGAAAATATTCTTGGCTGTTGTTTCCATTTAAAAAAAAATTAAAAGTAGATTTTGGGGGTACAAGTTGAATTTTATTACATTATATATTGTATAGTGGTAAAGTCTGGGTTTTTAGTGTACTCATTGCTCAAATAGTATACATGGTACCCCATATGTAATTTTTATCCCTTACAACCTCCCCACTTGTGAGTCACCAATTTCCATTTTACCACTCTGTGTGTCCTCATGGTAGAGTAGGTAGTCAGTTAGGTATGAACAAGGGAAGAGGGAATGAAAAAGTTAGTCAATGAGCTCAAACAAACAGACCTGAGGAGCAGAAAGAAGCCATTAATTTCTCAGCATTGCACAGGTACAAAGAGACCTTTCTCCCATTATATCATAATTGTAATAAGTTAACATTGTGATTTTGATTCAGTTTGTGAGAAAAACAGGAAAACTATGAGTAAGAAAAGAATAAACACTGACCACCCAGCCTTCTTTGACTTTAACAAATAAAAACAGTAACCAGTCAGGGCTCAGTGCCATTGCTGTTTTTAAGCCTGCCCACTCCTTTTCTTGGGGGTGTACTTTTGCTTGTGCTCAAGCCTTTTCTAAGCCTGTATGCTTTCACTCAATACACTTGCCACTATCACTCATTTTTGTGCATCCTGAAATTCTTTTCTGCAATGTTAGCAAGAACCTTTACACTGGTGACACTTGTGTAGCCATACTTTAGCTCTCACTTATAAGTGAGAACATGCAGCATTTATTTTTCTGTTCTGAGTTAATTCATTTGGAACAATGGCTTCCAGTCCCATCCAAGTTGCTACAAAAGACATTATTTTATTCTTTCTTATCCATGAATAATAATCCATAGTATATACATGACCTATTTTCTTTACCCACTTAAGTCAATTCCATATCTTTGCAATTGTGAATTCTGCTGTGATAAACGTATGAGTGCAGGTGTCTTTTTGATATAATAATTTCTTTTCTTTAGGGTAGATACCAAGTAGTGGGATCGCAGGATTGAATGGTAGCTCTACTTTTAGTTTTCTGAGAAATCTCCATAGTAATTTCCATAGCAGTTGTACTAATTTACATTCCCACCAACAGTGTATAAGTGTTCCCTTTTCACTACATCTGTGCCAACCTCTATTGTTTTTTGACTTTTTAATAATAGCAATTCTAATTGAAGTAAGATGGTATTGCATTGGTTTTAATTTGCCTTTCTTTGATAATTAGTGATGTTGAGCTTTTTTTTCTTATTCTTCTTGGCCATTTGTATATCTTCTTTTTAAAAATACCTGTTCACGTTATTTGTGAACTTTAATGAGGTTGTTTGTTTTTTTCCTGCTGAGTTGCTTGAATTCCTTGTAGATTTTTGTTATTAGTCCATTGTCAGATACATACTTTGTGAATATTTTCTCCCATTCTGTAGGTTGTCTATTTACCCTTTTGATTATTTCTTTTGCAATGTAGACATTTTTTAGTTCAAACAAGTCCTATTTGTCCATTTTTGTTTTTGTTGCATTTGCTTTTGAGGTCTTAGTCATAAATTCTTTGTTTAGGCCAATGTCCAGAAGAATTTTTCCTAGGGTTTCTTTTAAGATTTTTATGGTTTCAGGTCTTGCACTTAAATGTTTAATCCATCTTGAGTTAATTTTTGTGTATGGTGAGAGATAAGGACTCAGATAGCATATGGCTATCCAACTTCCCAAGTACCATTTATTGAACAGTGTGTCCTTTCTCCAGTATATATTTTGGTCTGCTTTGTGAAAGATCAGCTGGTTTTTGGCATATGGTTTTAATTCTGGGTTCTCTGTTCTGTTCCATTGATCTATGTGTCCACCTTTATGCCAGTATTTTGCTGTTTTGGTTACTGTAATATTGCAATATAATCTAAAGTCAGGTAATGTGATGCTTCCAGTTTTGTTCTTTTTGCTTAGGATTGCTTTGGCTAGTCTGGATCTTTTTTGATTCCATATGAATTGTAGGATTGTTTTTTCTAATTCTGTGAAAAATGACATTGGTATTTTGATAGGAATTGCACTGAATCTGTAGATTACTTTGGGCAATATGGTCATTTTAGCAATATTGATTCTTCTGATCCATGAACATGGAATATTTTTCCATTTGTTTTTGTCATCCACATTTTCTTACATCAATGATTTGTAGTTCTCTTTCTAGAGATCTTTTACTTCCTTGATTAAATTTATTCATATGTATTTTATATATTTTTTGCAGCTATTGTCAATGCGATTAGGTTCTTGATTTGGTTCTCAGCTTGCTCATTGTTGATGTATAAAAATCATATTGATTTTATAAACTGAGACTTTACTGAATTCATTTATTAAACATAGGATTCTTTTGGAGAAGTCCTTAGGGTTTTCTAGGCATAACATTGTATCATCAGCAAACTGAGATAATTTGGCTTCTTCTTTCCCAGTTTGGATGTCCTTTATTTATTCTCTTGCCTCATTGCTCTGACTAAGACTTCTAGTACTATGTCATGTAATAGTTGTAAAATTTGGCATACGTGCCTTGTTCCAGTTCTTAGGGAGAATGCTTTCAACTTTTCCCCATTCATAATGATGTTGATTATGGGGTTTCTCATAGCCATCTTTTATTATTTTGAGGTATATTTCTTGTATGCAGAGATTTAGAATGGTTTTTCATGAAGTTGTGCTCGATTTTATTGAAAGTTTTTCTGTATCTACTGAGATGATCACATGGTTTTTGTTTTTAATCCTGTTTATGTGATGAATCACATTTATTGACTTGTGTGTGTTTAACCATCCTTGCATCCCTGGGATGAAATCCACTTGATCGTGGTGAATTATCCTTTTGATATGCTATTAGATTTAGTTTGCTGGTATTTTGTTGAGAATTTTTGATTATATGTTCATCAGAGATATTGATGTATAGTTTTCTTTCTTCATTGCATCCTTTCCTGGCCTTGGTATCAGAGTGATGCCGACTTCATAAAATGGCTTACAGAGGACTTCCTCCTTCTCAATATTTTGGAAGAGTTTTAGTAGGATTGACACCAGTTATTCTTTGTACTTCTGGTAGAATTCAGCTATGAATCCGTGTGGTCCTGAGCTTTTGTTTGTTGAGAAATTTTTTAAATTACAGATTCAATCTTGCAACTTGTTATTGGTCTGTTCAGGAGTTCAATTTCTTCCTAGTTTAATCTCAAGAGATTGTATGTTTTCAGAAATTCACTGATTTCCTCTAGGTTTCTCACTTTGTGAGAGTATAGTTGTTTATAATAGTCTCTGAAGATCTTCTGTATTTCTGTGGTATCAGTTGTAATGACTCCTTTTTCATTTCTGATTGTGTTCATTTGGATCTTCTCTCTTCTTGGTTAGTCTAGCTAGTGGTTTATCAACTTTGTTTATCTTTTCAAAGAACCAACTTTTCATTTTATTGATCGTTTGTATTTTAAGAGAGGTCTTTGTTTCTTTTGTTTCTGCTATGATCTTTGTTATTTCTTTTTTTCTGCTAACTTTGGGTTTGTTTTGTTCTTGTTTTTCTTTGGGCATTCCCTCAGGTGTAATGTCAGTTTGTTAATTTGTGATCTTTTTACATTTTTGTGGTAGGTATTTAATGCTATAAACATCTCTCTTGGCACTAATAAAAAGTGTATGATCTAATGCTGATAGACTGAGTGGGGAACTTCAGCAAGGCCTGTCTATTTAGATTTTTTTTTTTTTTTTGGCCTGTGTAGCAGTTCTTCCTTTCAGTTATGGGGTAGAATTTCTCAGGAATGAGGGACTTAATTTCTTTATGGCCAGCTGTTAAACAGAAAAAGTAGGATGGAGAAGAGCCAATCAGGGTAATATTTTTGGGCTTTATAGCTGACTGTGGGGAAAATGGATTTTCATTTCTATGACCCACTTTGGGAAGAGGGATTCTTGTTTTTGTCGTTTGCCTCTGGGGAGAATAAGGGGTGAGAGACAGGATGTCAGGGGAAAGTCAGAGAGATACTTTGCTTATGAGGCTGCTTCTCAGGCTATTACTTCGGGGTATCATGAATTTCTGAACCTCAACACAACGAATATGATCAAGTGGCCCACTTTCACTGCTGCAATCAAGAGTTCACTGATGGTTGATGAATCACCTATAAGGATGAAATATGAAGTGTTAGACTTAATCATTTTACTGTCAGAGATCTATGTATCAATTGTCAGTGAAAAACATCCTAAAGAGAAGAAGCTGGCTATTACTTAATTAGCATTGGAATATTACAGGCACATAGTTTCATTTCATAACCATATTTCAAATGAATTATGAAACTAAACAGAAGTCAAAGATGTAATACATGCTGTAGATGCTGAGAAATTAAGATAGGTATAGCCATGTATAACAGACCAGCAAAGCAATCACCATGCTTAACTGAACTAGACACTAGCTTCCTGTAAATTTGAAAAAAAAAAAAAAAAAATCCTTGAGCATAGCAAGACTCACAGCATGGATTTATTGGTGAAAAATCTTATACTCAAATTAGATACACTAACTATATTAAAAGAATGCCACATTGGGCTCAGAATTTTTGTGAGATGAATATAAGCTGGTAGAAACAATTACACCAATTTTAGTTTAAAATGTCAAGTATGGAGGGGCGGGGGTTTGTGGCAAGAATTGTTTATTGCCAGGATGGGAAAATGGAATTAGAGAAGACATTCTGGTTCCTGCTGAGTATCATTAAACCCTTAGGCCACAGCTCTTATCAACAAAAAGACAAAAGCGAACAAAAACAAACAAAAAAACCCTAAAAAACTGATATTGTTTCTATAAAGTGGTATTTGATGTAATTTGCATTTTTTATCAATCATTTTTTGCTTTTCAAAATTTTAACATTAAGGTCATATTTTGGCTTTTAACTTACTAATAATATTATTAATGTTAATACCATCATATTACTTTTTTAATAACAAAAGAGATTAGCACAAATTCTACCCTAGCATATAATTGCTTTCATTTTTCCATCTGTATCACTCTTATAAACAGGAATAAAGGGCAATTGGATAGTTATAGATATAATCATAAGCCCAAGAATATAAATATATAATCAGGCATACAGATGTATATCTATGTATGTATAATAATAGTATAAAAAGGACCTACAACAATTTCAAATTATTCATTCTCTATCTTGAACTTCCTTTTCTCAAACACCTCATAGTTTCTTCAGCAACCTTTCCTGGCCTTCCTCACTTTTCACTTTCGGATTAACTCTCTTACAAAAAGCCTTCTCTTTGGTTCTGATTCTCAGTTCATGTCTCTATGGGCCTAACCTTTCTTTTCACCATCCCTGGCTGACCCTCTGACTCAGCCTGTTCTACAGAATTAAGGGTTATGATCATCTCTGCCATTCTCAATTTTGGGTGTATTTTGAATCTACTGGGATGCTTTCAAATATGTGTGGCTTCCACTTCAGAACTTGTAAATCAGAATTTCTGGGACGGATCCCAGCTATAAGGATTATTTAAAAATTCCCCATTTCATTCTAAAGCACAGCTAGGGTAAAAATCATTGCTCAGGAGAAGACTTTTGCAGTTTTGGCACTACTGACATTTTGCGCTGCATAATTCTTGTGGGAAGCTGTCCTTTGCATGCATTGCAGGATATTTAACAGCATCCTTTGTCACCCCCATTTGAGAATTGCTGCTCTACAGCTAGAACACAGTCAGATAAAATGTATTTTTTTTTTAATGAAACTAGAGTTCCAAAGGAGAGCAACTGGGAGGACCAAGTGACTCAGTCAGAAGCTAATATCTCTCAGAATGTGTTATTAGTCATGGCTTAGATGGTACAGACTGTGGACAAGAAAACTGCCTCTGGCCACTTGTATGGGGCAACTATTAGGGAAGCTGACCCAGTTTTGGGTGCTTGAAGGAGAGATATTCAATGTGTGTAAAGTCAGATAACTGAAAAGAAACTGGTGTTGGGTGCTCCACATGTGGCAATAGATGTGACATTACAGGAAAATGATGTACAATAGTGGTTTCCAGGACAGGAGAGACTTACATGTCTTACTGAGTAGGCCCAGTGTTAAGTTACAACACAGGAAAGCACCAATCGCCACAATGGATTGTGTACCAGTTAGGGACTGTATTAACTGTGTAATTGATAAAAATATAGAGGTATGAACAGTTCCAGGGTGATTTACCTCACATAGCAAAGAATCTGCCATAGACAGGCCAGAATTGGTGCGACTGTTCAAGCTTTTGCAAGGATTCAGAATCTCTCTAACTTCCTTCTCCCTCATCCTAACACGTGGCTCTTATCCTTACAACTACAAGCTGTCTGCTATGCTTCCAGGCATTGCATTGACATTTTGGACAGGAAAAGGAACACAGCTTAAGAGCGAAGGGCCAAGAGCAGAAAGCCAAAGAATTTTCTCTTAGAAAGAAAAAGTGAAAGATCTCAGGCCTTTCCTGAAGATATCCAATTATATCTTCCTGACCATAATTCTGCTAATAGATACCCTAGCATCAAGGGAGAATGGGAGATAGAATATTTTAGCTGTAGTCATTACCATTTAAAAAAAAAAATTAATGTGGAAGAAAGGAAAAAAGAGGAAGGCATGTTGGATAGGCCACTAGTAGGGTCTGCAACAAGGGGATTTGGAATCTGATTTTCTAATCTGGAAAACAGCAATTCAGAAGAATTAAGTAAAAAAGCCCCAGCAGTAGATGTGAGAAATAAAGAAAGAAATCACCCAGTAACTAAACCAAATACCGGTCTCACTAAAGAGAGATTTGTATATTTTCTGCTAGGTAGTTGGCCAATTTCATGGAACAATCAATTCAAAACCTATTAATTAACACAAGTAACTACTTTACAGAGATGACAGTTGGTTCATCTGACTAGAATGGGCAATGGTAGACTAAAGTCTAAGTAAAATTGGAATTGTATGTAACATTATGTAATTTGCTATATATTGTATTAATACATTTTATCAAAATATGAACAAGAAAATTGATACAATATTAAGATTTCATAGAATTTTGAGATTCCGGGCCTCTTGGAGTTAATTTTATTCCTTAAATTGCACTCATATTTGCTTTCTAATGTTTTAATTTAAAAGCATTAAACATTTTAAAAATACCACTTGATATAATTGGCATTAAGATTCTTTTTTTCCACTTGAATTTTATCTTTTGCCTTCCGAATCTTTGCTGTATAGGCCTTAGAAAGTGTGTTTCTTTTATGTCTGTGCTCATAAGCTGCTAGAACAAAAGGGCTAGATCTTAGTTAGTGACTAATGGGGTATCTTATTTTATGGAGAAGATCTTTTTTCTATATATATTTCACAGTTGTCCAATCAATGACACACTTACTTGTTTATATGCATTTCCTTTTAGTCTTTTACAGTTATAATATTGAGGATATTATGTCTATTGATCCAGAATTCTTTCAATATTTCAAATTGTAATTCATGTTTGAAAAGAGAGTATATAAATTATAGTAATAGATTCAGAGGAAGCTTCAATTACATTTTTTCATGAAAAGTGTGATTTTTCTCTGTACAATATATATTTTGTTAGTGTTCACTGCAAAGACATTATTTTCCAGACCGTCGTAAACAGTGATTATAATTATTTCTATAAGAAGTTGTGGTTATTAGTCATAATGTAAGGATTGGTATGGCAGGGGAGACTAATTTTCACCCTGAAATTATAATAGATCAAAAAAAGAAGTGCACCATAGTGGAATATTTCAGTGGAAAAGAAGAGCATTTTGTTTAATTTGTTTTAATCAATTACTACTTGTTAACCCTCTAGGGAATTAAATGGCTTACTGTAATGCTCAAGAGTCCATTTAATAGTTCTGAAGGTAGATCTTTAGCAAAATTGGGAGTTCATCTAAGTGTTAAATTTGAAGTGTTTATTGCTGATAATTAATTTTTTATTTCTTACACAAAACTCATATACGGTGAATAAAATGGTCTTCGGACAAACATCACAAATTCTAAAGAATAATTTTGTACTTGACTTTACTCACATTGCAAACATGCAAAAAAAGAAGTCACTGTACTGAGGAAATTATGCTAACTTTTGGGTAATCCCTGTGAAAATCACTGATGCTTCCTCTTACAAGAGATGAGGTGAGAGGGTCCTTGTATGCAATTTTTTACACTCAGATTTCTAAAATTGTCATGACTCCATAAGTATATTAAGAAGTGACTAAAACATGTCAGTTGTTTTCTTGTTTTGACAAATGAATACTAAAAAGATTATAATATAATAAATTAGAATATTAGAATCAATGACTGTTAAAAGAAAGACTTGTGGGAAGTGTGAATGACATATACTGTAGGTTCTGATGTCTAACTACTGGATATCCTCACCAGGCTGTACATCAACATCTGTCCAGAACATTCAATTTCTTCTAATATATTTCAGTCTTTCACCTCCATCATTTTAAAAATGAAACTTCCATTCCTGGAGTCATCTAGGTCTCAAATCTTGGAATCACCTTGGTTTATCTAACACATTAAAAATGTCAAATCCATTAATGTACTTGCTATTCTCACGTTGCCATCATTATTTATTCTTCCATTATGTCTTCCTATGTTATGGTAGCCTTCTGATCTTGCTCCACATTGTTTCTCCTCCATCTAACTTGACTTTCTCTGACCTCCACATACAGTTGGATAGATCTTCTCAAAGTTCATGACATGACATCAACATCAAGTTCATAAATGAAGTTCAAGGATCATGACATTACCTTTTCTGCATTCAGTGGCTCTATTATCTACAGCTGTGTTCTTTCAAAAAATAATTTTTTGTTCATGTATCCTTTAAAAGAATATTTAAAACAATTTATATATTCTCAAAAATTATAAATCTGATAAGATTTATTCTCATAAGTTTAAATTTTTGATGCATAGTAAGCATAGCCATTTTGAAATTAAACTATTACATCACTCTTTCATATGTAGCTAAAGTAATCCAACATACAAATTTGATATGCCTCATCATTCATTAAACCAATTTTTCTGTAACAATGAGACATTTTTGTATCATTTCTTCTTGAAATAATTAGAGAAACACAAATGCTTACTGTCATATATTTTTATACTTGAAAGTTCTTTATTAATCACTATTATATATATATCTTTTCAATAAAAATGTATGTAAATAGAAAATATTTTTTCTTCTATGCTCATAAAACTCTAGGTATTAAAACATTTCTCCAGGATTGAATTAGCATCATAATTATTAGTAGCACAAAATATATAAAAACAACACAAATATATAAGGAATTATAATAGCTATTGAATATAAAATATACACACTACTGGAAATGTAAATCTTAATGATATTAATAGGCCTCCCTGCAATTATTGATTATTTATCTATGGATAGAAAATACTTACTTCTTGAAGGGTCAATGTGATGCATAAATTCCATCTTATTTTTATATTTTTAATGGTATTTGTACTTAAATTTTTCTTCACCAAAAGAATTAGGTGAGGCCCGGCGCGGTGGCTCAAGTCTGTAATCCTAGCACTCTGGGAGGCCGAGGTGGGCGGATCGTTCTGAGCTCAGGAGTTCGAGACCAGCCTGAGCAAGAGCGAGACCCCATCACTACCAAAAAATAGAAAGAAATTAATTGGACAGCTAAAAATATATCTAGAAAAAAAAAAATTAGCCGGGCATGGTGGCTCATGCCTGTAGTCCCAGCTACTCGGGAGGCTGAGACAGTAGGATTGCCTGAGCCCAGGAGTTTGAGGTTGCTGTGAGCTAGGCTGACGCCACGGCACTCGCCCCAGGCAAG
>CAUYSK010100630.1:0-23366 GCA_963575035.1 Avahi laniger
TGCATGGATGCTTCATGGGCTCATTGCATACCATTCCCAAGCTCATCAAAGTAATTTGCTAAATAAGACCTTTATATTCCTACAAACAACTCCAGGGCCAACAGTCAAAACAATAATTACATACACACACACACACACACAGACACACACACGAGTTTTCCCTCTTCTCTTAGCAGTTGTTTTCTCTACTGAGTGCCTTGGTTTCAGCCACTTTTCAGTTGTTTATGGAGAAGAGGAGTAGGCCATTGACCCTCACTAACCACCGCTTGTTCCCCTGGGCCTAAATTCTGATGTTTGTTTTGGGTCGTGATGTCTGGTGGAGAAATCATTTGGTGTATTTTATGCCTGTGTCATGAGGACCACATGGACAGTCTAGATGCATATTTTCTGTGACTTTTCAGTGCCCAGGTGAGGTGTTTTTTGTGTTTCTTAAAAGTTTGGGATTTGAAGGCTGTTGTTTCAGGGACTGCTTACTTGGCTTAGAAAAAAGTTCATTGTTCTCAACAGCACTGCCATGTCACAGGTCCCTTCTATAAAATGATCACTCCTCTCTCCCACCCAACCTATGCCGGTGTTTCCAGGGATCTGCCCAGACCTACCCTGCAGGATCCACTGGCATCATCTTGAATCTGCCCTGTTTTCTACTCCTGGGCATTTGCCTCAGGCCTGGGGTTTGCTGATGGCGTGTTCATTGAAATACTTGATCTGTCTGTCTCCAGGCCCCTCTACCTACACCTTCAGCAGCCCTTTCTCTCCACTCATGGACTAACTTCACATTTGACTAAAAATCAAGCTGGACATTCCCTTTGCTCACTCCCACCCACCTTGGCATCTCTGATTCTGAGACTCTAGCTGGGGGAGAACAGGCACAGCACTGCCTGAGAGTGCTGCGTCTCCAAGTAATGCAAGTAATCGCTGATGCCTTAGCTGTACCCGCAAGGTCAGAAGAACGTGGCCTTCTATAGGAATGATTTATTTTTTGCAGTAAAATATGACAATTAAATGTGTTAAGGTGAATAACAGCTTTTTCTACTAAATTATACCTTTCCATGGAAGTGTGACAATTAAAGTGCTAAGCATAAGCATTTCGTTAATCAGTAATTCTTGTTTAAAATTAGGTAGTTTAAAATAGTCAAACCTGGCTGTGCATCGCAATTATATGTAAAAATTGTAGTTAGTAGATAACTATTGAATATCTTCTGTGGCCCAAAGGCTGTTCTGTACACAGGGATTAGATCAGTTTTCATGGTCCCTACCCATTGGGCAGAGATAGGAAGCATATGCTTAAACTATAAATAAGCAAAAAAATGAATAGATAAAAATGTTCCTCTGAACAAGAAAAATTACATAATGTAGTAGTAGAGAGAGTATGAGCTGGAGGTAGGAAAGATATTTACTTAACAAGGCTTCTGATAGCAGGCCCTTTGGGTGCAATATAAATAATAAAAGGAGATAGCTGTGAGAAGCACATTCCAAGAAAAGTAATTGCAAGTATGATAAGCCTACTTGGAGATGGTAGAAAGCTTGGCAAGTTAGAGGAACAGAAATAAGAACTGTACTGGACATAAGGTATACGATTTTAAAAATGGAAGATGTTAGTTCAGAAAGACAGACAAGGGCCAGACCTATAAAGCCTTATAGGCCACTGATCACAATACCAACTTTGAAAATAATTACACATTTCAAGGGAAACCATTAAAGATTTTAAATGTGGGAAGTAACAAAATATGATTTTTGCTTTAAAAAGACAATTCCTGCTGCTTTTGGGCTAATAGTAGGACAGAGTAGAGGCAGAGAGACCAGGTAAAAGGTTTGGTTTAGATTTCAGGTGAGAGACAAGCTGGATATCTTGCCTAAGGTCATGTAGGCAGTAAGTGAGAGAGTCAGAATTTGAACTCCAGTTGTGTAGCTCTACTGTGCTCTGCTGGTAAGAAATGGTCAAGTAAGAATAATATTTCAGGGGCAAAACCTATAGGAATTACTGATGGATTAGATGTAGAATATAAGGGAAAGTGAGAAATCAAGAGGGACGTCCAGTTCTTTGGCCTCAGCAACTGGGTATGAGAATGTACCAAATTCCTGAAAGAGACAAGTCTTGGAGGAGAGGTGACTTAGGGAAATTAATGTACAATCATCAGTTTGTTTTGTCTTGTGTTAAGTTGAGATGCTTATTAAACATTCAAGCGATGATGTTCAGTACGTAGTTGGATATGCAAGGTTCAGGTCAGGGCTAGAGAAATGGATTTGAAAGTCGTAAGCGTATAGATGACACTCTACATCATGGGACTAATTAAGGTCATATCAGAAGTAAGTGTAAGTGTGGATGAGAAGAGGGCAGAGGACAGAGCTCTGAGCTACCCTCCATTAGGGGTCTTGGAGAGGAAGAAGAGCCAGCAAATGAGCCTGGTGAGGTAGCTGATGAGGTAGAAGGAGAATGGCAAGTGAGGTGTCATAGAATCCTAAAAAGAAAGGATTCCAAGGGCAACCTTGTTGAATGCTGCTGAGAGAATAAGATGAAACTTGGAAGATGACATTGGCTCTGGCAAGGGATAGGTCAGCTATGATCTTGATAACAGTTTCTGGGTGGAGTGTGCAGGGAGGAAAAGCTGTCGGGACAACTTGTATAGACGGATCTTTTAAGAAGTTTTCCTCTGAAATGGATCGGACATGGAGAGAGTCAAAACTGCGGAGAGACATGGTGCCAGAGAAACTCTCGAAAAGACAGTTGATCTTAGGGTATGTTAGTGTGCTGGTGGGCAGGCTGCAGTGGAAAGGGCAAAATCGGTGGCGCTGGAGATCAAAATGTAAACGGTAGGAATGAGATCTGCAAACAGGCAAGAGGGATGAAACCGGAGCAGAAATAGAACTCTTAGAAGTTCAGATGTGTAGAATACGACCTGGGAAACTTTAGCTCTGTAAGTCTGCAATGAAAACTAAGCGTCTGCATTTTTCTACAACTCTGTGAATGATTCAGATGCACAGCCAGGATTGAGAACCACAGACACAGCTTTTAGAGTTTAAAGATTGAAACAACCTAGGTCCACTTCAGTACCAAACCCAACAAGCTTCCAGTGGTCTTTTTTAAATTATTATTATAAATGACAATATATGATTGTATACATTTATGGAGTATAAAGTGATGTAATGATTTATGAATACAATATAGAATAATTGAATCAAGCTAGTTAACATAGCTATTGCCTCAAATACTTAACAATTTTGTGGTGAGAATTTTTGAAATTTAGTCTTGCCTATTTTGAAATATACAATAACACTCTCACCATGCTGTACAATAGAACTCTAAGAATAAACAACATATTTCTCTTGTCTAACTGTGATTTTGTACCCTTTGATCATCATCTCCCCATCATCAACCTCCAGCCTCTGTAACCACCATTCTACTCTCTGCTTTCATTAGTCTTAACCATCCTTTACTAACATTTTTGCCACTCCCCACACTTGAGTAGAACTTTCCCTTTTAGAAGCTCTTCCCACATGTGTCCAATGCCAGGAGCTTTTGAGCCTGAGAAAAGAGTATAATCAAAAGTGATCTAAAGTGGCTTCTTACCTGCCTTTGCTTGCCGCCTTGACATGGCTGGGGATATATCCAGGTTTGGCCTTGGCTCCTTGCTAGTGAGAGGAATGGTCTAATTTTTGGCATTCCCAATTGGCTTTAAGTTCTTACCTTATCCTTCCTCTCACTTTTATTCTCTCTTACCCTAAGACAGATTTCTTTTAAAATAAATTAAAAGTTATAAAACAGCCTGCTGCTAGTGGTAGTCTGAATAGAAATTCATAAATGTTTCCTTCTAACCTGTAGATTCTATGACCATTTGCTGACAGACAAGTCCGTACATCCCTGTCTTATGGAATCTGGCCTGTATCTTTCTCTTATTTAATTTACATCCAACTGTGGATCACCTAGCAACATCTATAAGCTAGGGTTAGAGACAAATACTACTCTTTGGTAAAGGGGCTCGAAGTTTAAAAAAAAAAAAATTCAAATTCTATGTCATTACGTAACTTTGTACTAGGAATTTTCTAAATTATAAAAGTAATAAATAGTCACATTATAGAAAATTGGAAAAATAATAAGGAAATAATTGTAATTATACCAATCAGGAATGGCTACTGTTGACATTTTGATGTATATATTTCAATTCTTTTTGTTGTTGTTTTACTGAATCAAAATTAGGAAATCATGAAATATCATTGTGTGCAATTTAGTAGCCTGTTCTTTCATGTAGTACATCAGAACTGTTTCCCCATGTTACTCAATATTCTTCAAAAATATGATGTAATGGCTATGTAAAAATTTATCAAGTGGATGCTAAGTACATTTAATCTTGCTGTTGACTACCTAGCTTGTTGATACTTTTTCAGTATTATAATGTTGGTATGAGCATCCTGGTGCTTAAGTCTTTATAAACATATATTTTAATAGAATATCTAAAATGCACCATTCTTTTAGAACAGTCATGCAAGTAGGCAGTTAGAGTTCTTATGTGCTTAAGAATCAGTAGCTCTCCAAAATCAAGGATCCCAGAAATGAGGCTGATGGGGCCAGCACAGTTAGGGAAGAGTTCCCAACCCACACCTTCTAAGGGGCCACCATTGTTGCCCCAACATAGAATAAAATACATGTCAGTGAATAGAGTCATATGTCATCTTTTTAAATGGCCGCATAGTACTCTATGGTTTATAACTCATATAAGCAATCCCTTTTTGTTGGGTATTTAGTTTTTCCCAAACGTTCTACTATTAGAAATAATAATTGAATGAAAGTTCTGATGCGTACATCTTTACACACTCTTCAAATTATTTCCTTTGAAAAAATTCCTAAATATGGATCAAAAATGGGAAGATTTTAAAGGCTTTTGTTAGATTTTTACAAAGTTTTTCCATGAATTTCATCAGCTTATGATCCCACCAACAGTGCAAGAGAATGCCCATTTTGCCATTCTTGCTGTGATCACAAAATTAGCCAGAATGCTTTGTATTTCTTCCCAACAAGAGGTCTTTTACACCTCTTGAATTTGGGCTGGCCGTATGACTTGCTTTGGCTAATTGGCATATGGCAGAAGTGATGTTGTACAAGTTTTGAGCCTCAAGAAACGTTGCAGCTTCCATTCTCATTCTTGGGATCCCAGCCACAACTGCCCTGTGCATGAGCCAGGCTGTGGATGAGCGGCCAGGTGGAGCAGAGCAGAGCATTTCAGGTGAGCCTGTCTCAGACCAGCTGGTTTCCAGCCAACCCACCAGCTGACAATACACACAATGATGAGCTAGTCCAGCAAAGATCTGAGGTCAGCTGGGTATAGCTCAGATGAGAAGAACGTCCAGCCAACCTGCACGCTTGTGAGTTTGTAAACTGCTTTTGGTTTAAAGCCTCTGGGTTTTGTGGTGGTTTGTAATGCAAAAAATAGATCGCTTATATACTCATTGATGTTTCATGTTATCAATCCTTTACATTTTTAATCAATGAATAACAATTAAAAAATAATAATAGGAGGATCCATGGACTGCTGAAACAATTTCAAAGATCTAAGATTTTGGGAAAATTTCACAATGCAGGCAGTCCTGCCATTTTTTCAGGGTACTCTGTGATCACTCTTTCAATTGCAAGTCATAGAGGCACTACTTGAATTGACTTAAGCAAGAGAAAGAATGGTTACATAACTAGAAAGTCAGGTGTAACAATGCATGAAGGCAGGGATTAATGCAAGGGTTCAGACAATGTCAGGAAGCTTTCACCATCTCTCAGCTCTGCTTTCCTTTGAGTTGGTTTCATTCTCGGACAATCTTTCTCCAAGTGATGGCTAAGATGGCACTGAATGAGCAGCACCAGTGAAAAGGTTGTTCCTCTTTCCTAGTCGTTCTGTCAAAGCTCCTGGACTCCAGAGAGGGCGATGTCACTGGCTTGGCTTCAGTTGTATGCCTGCCTCCGGGCCACTGGAGGGTGGAGCATTTCAACTAACAGTTCCATCAGTTCCTTAATTTGGCAAAATTCTTGTGTTTGGTTATTTATTTGTCAGAATTGCTTTAATATCACCAGAAAGGTACGTTGCTGCTTAGATATTGTCTTTATTTCTCCTTCTGTAGTGTATTACCTTTCTTCTTCTCCTCTCTCTCTGTCTCTCTTCCATCTCCATCCCCAACCCTTCTCCTCTCCCTTCTTGGCATTTCTAGGTCTGGGCTCCTGCAGAATGCTGGAATTACAAAGATCCACAGAGCATTTTCCTTGCCATTGAGACACTCACATTGTTGGAAAGAAGACAAAAATATACTAATTAAAGTAATAAAAATAATGCACATTAAAATTTAAAAAATTTTCAGGTATGTACAAGGGTCAGTGGAACAGCAAGACAGGAGTATGTAACTGAATTCTTTTTAGAGAAAGCAAGGACATAAGAAAGTGGCATTTGTCTTGTTAGACTTGGGAAGTTAATTCAAAAAAAGAAAGAAAGAAAGTGACATTTGAACTATGAACTGTGAATCTTCGAGGCTTTATGCCAGTTCTCTAGGCAAATATTGTAAGAAGGGCAGAGGGAATTGCCTAGGCAAAAGCAGCAAAGCCTGAAGTAGCCTCAAGGAGCCATCAGGACGTGAGCCTCCCTCGGGCCTGGGATACCTATTACCAGAGATAAAACTGAAAGGCTTGGCCTGTCACATATGTACAAGTGCATGCAGCTATCATCTCTCCAGCTCACAGATATTAAGAGAGCAGTGTTTATTGTTAAAACTCACGGAGTTGTCTCATCAAGACTCTGGTCTGTTTAGAGGTGTTCTTCACTAACAGACCCTTGAATTCCACAGTGCCCTCAAGCTGCAGATCCTCATGGCACTTCAGCCCATCTTTACAGCATTAAATGGCATGTCCAGGCAAACATGCCAAGTGGCGGTACAAACAGTCTTGAGCTGTGGAGAGACTATTTATGACTTTAAAGCTCATGCCCCCACCGACTTCAGAAGAAACTTTTTGGAGTGTAGAAAAATATGTGCATTTCATAAATTGAAGTTATACCATCACCAAAATCCTTTGATCAGCACTCATTTTCTTTTTTGCCTGTTCCTCACTATTGATGTGAGGGAGCTGAACTTGTCTGCAATTTCGCTTTCTCTGTAAGAGGCAGAGGAAGATTCCTCTTACCTTGGGTTTTGTTAGAATCTACATTGCTGTTTTACAGCAGCCCTTTTGGCCTCGTAACTCCTGGAAACTTGTTCAATCAAGACATAACCTTTTATCTGTTATGACCAACTGCTGAGGGAACGAAAGAAAATCCTCAGTGGGAGGTAGGCCAAGGTGTTAGGGGGTCTGCGACTGCATTGCTGGGTTTAGGTGGAAGCTCATTAGAAACACCTCAGATGATAGAAAAAGCCAATGTGTCAAGAATTAATCTGCATAAATATGTTACTTTGGCTCAGATTTGTGTGGTAGTTTGTAAGAAAATAGGTCTTAGAGGAGGCCGATGCATCAAGAACTAATCTCCATGAATATTCTAAGAGCTATCAAAGAAGAAAAATGAACCGTAGGGCCAACATTAATTGTGCCCAGAGATAATTAGAACAAAATGTTGTTAATTGTGTGTTGGTTTAATGTTATGTAGCATGGCCTTGTTTTTTTCACAGAGAGTATAAATTTTGATGTCAGAAACTGAAAGCTGGCTGGCCTGATTAATCAAAAGGACTCCGCTTGCTTAGTTACAGCCAATTAAGCATTTTAATCCTTACTCTACAAAGTATGATTAAGCCTAGTATATCATGAGTATAATTGGAAAAACAAAACCTCAAGTCTTGGTTCTTCTTGTATAGCAGGTGTCTGAGTTGTCCTAGTTGTGCTTCTAAGTAACTTACCGAAGGAGCATGAGCAGTTTGGAAATTTTGGATCATTTTTCTGAAAGCAGAGCCTTTTCCTTTATTTTGATCTCGTTCATAGTCCCATCTAGAGAACCTTTCTTAGAAACATGAAAAACACCTTTTCCTGTGACATCATTGTTGTTTTTGCTTTTTAGGTGCCTGGGGCCAAAGTCAAATTGGTTTTGGTAATCTTATAAAATACTAAGATGGTCAGGAATTCACTTAGAGGAGACTGCCTCCCATCCAGTGTGGTAACCTGGGGAAGTAACTCTGGAGGTAATTCCAGCTTTGAATGAGAAACAGCTGCAGGCAAACGGCGCATGATGTGCAGGTGTTTCTAAGTCGATATGATAACATGGGTTCCTTAGAAATCCAAATAACCAAAAATCTCCCTGCAGTCTAGTTTTATGAAAGAAAGACAAATAAGAAAGCAAACAGGTTGTTCCCCCTCTCCCACAAAGCAGTGTCTGGGTATTTCCTGAGATGAAGGTAAATTCTTGAGTGCAGACCCCATTTATGGCTTTGCCCCATCCTCACCATCTGAAAACTGTCCCCAAGGGCCTCATTGCAAAGGCATAAGAGCTTCATAGATCATCACAAGGAATCTATACCGTGCTCATTATCATGTAATTATTATAATAGATGTAATAATCATCTATTGAATATAATTGTGATATTATAACAATTATATAATATTGAAATCTCTTGATGCCAGCCAGATGTAAATTTGGTAAATTCAGTGGTAATGCATTTTTGGAGAAAAAAATATAAAAAGACACTTATCTGATAATCTTATATGGATCTTAAACTAGTTAGGCTCACAATTCCAAAAAAGAATTCCTCAAAAATATTTTTAGTAAGGTACAACCCAGGAGTACATGTGTAGTGAACTGATTAAAAGTTTGATCTGTTTAAAATATTAATTTCCTTATTCCATATTACCCTCTTACAAAATGACATTTTCAAAGAGGTAGCTGAGAATGGACATTCTTTTAGGGAGTCACAGATGGTCTGGGGACCATGTTTTAAAATACAGACTTTATTTAGGTATGGCAAGGCCGACAGATCAGGGGATGACTGCCGTTGGAAAGATAGTTGTTATACTCACAGTTCCAAAAGGAGGGGTACACCACGCCACGAGGGACCACAGGGCGAAGCCCAGGATCTGTCTGAGGCAAGGTGGGGGAGGGGCGATGCTGGTCAGGAGCCTTTCCTGTGCTTCCTGTGTGGAGGACCAGCAGGTGAGGTGGGGTGAACAGGTGTAGGATCGGCAGTTTGATTTCAGCAGGCTCTGGGGACCGGGGCTGTCCCCTGCTTGCCTAGTACCTGGCCCTGAGCGGGTGGATAGTGGCCCCTAGTGTGAGAGCCCAACAGGGAGGGGGTTGGTACAGGCCCTCCGGACTGGTTGGCTTCTCTTCTCTAGGAATGGCTAACCCTGGAAGGGGCGGCCCCTCCAAAGTCAGCAAGGTCCCAGATGCCAAAGCATCAGAATACAGAAAATAAAAGACCTGGTTAATACAGACTGTGAGCCCTAAATGACATTTTGTTTTTGGACGTCTGGACTGTTTTCTTCATCACTGGCCCTCAGGTTTCACTTGCTCACTAGTTTCTTTGCTTCTTCTCATCACTAGGGGGTAAAGTGGGGGTCTTGGCCTTCCTCACAATGTTTCTTTTTTCTTATCTCCCTGGATCCTTGTTGCTTCTGAGTTGAGATACCAAAAATTCAGTGTGGCATAGACCTTTCAATCCTTTCCTTCCTTTCCTTCAGCATAACGAATTGGTAATATTGAATCAGCCAGTCACTTAATTTTTTGGTGTTTTAGGCCCATTTATTTGTGTCCAGGGGCTGCTTACCCACCTGCCAAAGTGGAGGTGTCGGGAGAAGGCAGACGGAGCAAGTGTAGCTGGGTCTGCTGTCATTTCAGAAGCCAGGGCTTCCCGGAGGCCTAATTCCAGGTGGCCAAGGTTTCCCTTTGTACTGGTGCATTTCATCTTTGACGTTGCGTTAAGGGCTTGGAGGGCGGTTCTGTTCCTTTCACGCAGCCTCTCCTTTGAAGCCCTCCAAAAAGCTTGTTACCATTTGCCACTTCACCTCCTAGACTCGTATTTGGTCCCCAGACCTCTGCTCTAAATGTCCGATTTATGTTTTTTCTAACTGCTCGTCGGGCTGACAGCCGCTGCTGTTTCTCTGCCTCCCTGCCAGTGCCCCTTTACTCGCCGGAGGCTGTGCTTCAGGGAGTCCTTAAAGCGATTCTTCTGCGCTCCCAACAGGCCACAGTCCCTTTTTAACTTCTCTCTGCAGCTATTTGGGTACCTGCTGCCAGCTGCTCTCTGCACATAACCAGCTGAGATGAATCACGTCACCATGAGCTGCAAACCTGCATACAGCCAGACTTGTCCCCCAAACCAGCCATTCATAAAGGGGCCCACTTTTCTCTTGAAGCCCCACTCGCACCACTGTATCAGGAAGCACACAGAGAAAGGGTACGTAGATAGAAACTAGTAAATGAAGATGGATCTGTCTTGGCAATATAAAAATAATTGTCGTCATTACAGTCTACCTTAATCTAAGTCTGCCCAGAGAAATTTTTCACAGTTCCCCTCCCTTCCCTGTATTCCCTTGGACGTTCATTCATGAGGCACCTGTAAGGACGGGAGTGAATTGCTTCAGAGAAAGACATACAAAGCCTCCATACATCTCCTGTCAGGGTGATTCAAATTTGTGTATCTCAGCACTGGTGCTAATTTCATAGCAGAAAACATACCAATCCTTCTTGAAGAATAAGAAGCAATTCTCATAAGACTGCACGAGTAACCTGGGGTAAGTGACAACGGAAACTGGCAAAGGAACACTGTATAGTAACATCCCCCAGAACGGAATCTTGCGAATTCCTCATTTCCTACATCTGGGAATTAAGTTCTAAAAGAAAGCAACTGTCCTCTCCAGAGTGGGGACTCCTGAAGGGCAAGGACAGGGAGCTACAATTTCATGTTGAATTCCTACTGGACAGAGCTCACTAGGTTGAATTTTAGTGTTTGTTTGAATTTCCTGGGCAGTAGATTGTGCATCTGAATACAAAGGTTTAAAACAAGTAGAGGGGCCCTACTGAAGTGATGATGAGCCAAGATAATAGTCATAGAACTAATCTATTTTCCATTCTTCAGCTGCAGGGAATTGTGTACTATCTGCTAAAGGAATCATTTTATTTTAAAATTACACTGTATTATTAATACTGATAAACCAAAAATGACAAAGCCCAGGATAGACTCACTTATTTTGCATTGTTGCTAGTTTTCATTTACTCTCAGTACATAAATTAGCATATCTTACTTTTAAATCAGCATTGCTGTGCAGTGCCATTTAATGACTTTTAAGCAGAGTTAACTAATCTATAGGATGTCTTAATTTTTTTTAGTACCCAAGATAAGAACTTTTCAAAAAATTCTAATACTAACAACCTGAAAGTTTATAATTCCTGTAGTTCTCTTATTTGATTTACAAATCACAGCATATTTAATTTTCTTTAAGGATTGCCCACCTGTATTTGCATTCACATTAAGCATATGACAAATGAGAAAATATTTAAGCCAACCCTGATGCTCTGGATAGAAGGAACATGTCCCCATGAGACTGAATTTCTTATTGTCTGTGTAGGAAACATCATTTAATTTACATCATCCATTGTGATCAAATGTTTTATAACTCACTTTTCAAAAATAAATCCTGCGATAATTTGTCTTCATACATGAACTTCTGAAGGTGATAAAACATTCATGAAGTGGAACTAGTAGCTCACTCTTTTGTTAATTTTTCACTTGTTAGCTTTTCAACAGAGAAATTAAGACTTTTGGGGGAGATGGGGAGACAGCGAGAGTATAGTCAACACTATCAGGAAGATAGATGGTGTTTTGAGGGCAGCTGTCCCCTGCAGGGTCATTATAAATTCCAAAGACCAGCAAAACATTGTCATTACTCATTACCACTGAATTAAATCTGGATATTCACTCTGAAGATGGCTCTGGATACAATATCAATTTCCTCTTTTCCTCTGGGTGCCTTAGAAGGTCACCTACCTTGGCTCTGCTAGAGGACAGCCGCTTTCTTAAAGAATATCTTGCTAGGAACCTCATCCCTAGCTCCTTTTGCAGAAGCAGACTTGAAAATTGATTATCAGGCAATCAGATGGCTAAACTCTGTCCCGCCCAACTCTGACATCATCTGTAACTCTCCCATTTCGATTATTTCTTCCATTTTTAGCTCTCCCCCCCCCCCCCCGCAAGAGTGCTATATTGAATGCAAATCTCTTGGGATAAATATCACATGAATATGAATTTCCTGACAAAGGCAAATGGACTTGCCTTTACCTACTAGCCAGAGGACTAAAGAGAGCTAATCCTTTTTAGTTCTGGACTTTTCCATTCTTCGAAATGTTCCTAATGCTGAGGCAGCATAGTAGAAATGAGTTTGAACCCTTCAGCCCTGGGTTGAAATCCTGGTCCTGTCATTAACTTTGGAGACGTTAATCAGTACTCCGAACCTCTGTCCTTCATATATGAAATGGGAGCAATAATATATATATACAAATGGATTAAATGAAAAAGTAACTTTTTAAAAACATCTAGCATAGGGCAGGGCACAGTAAGAGGTACTTCTCTTTCTTCTGATATTGAGTCGTAAAATCTTGAAGGTCATTACCTTTTAGGCAAGACTGCGGCAATTATTTTCCCCTAGTTAGTGGGAAAAATGACCTACTAAGGATGCTAACTCTCGGTGCTGTGATCTCTTAGTGTCCTATCAGGCATCTGGCTGATGGGATATTACTTCCATCGATTCCCAGGTGCATAGAGATCAGCTAATTGGGTAATTCTATTGCTGCCACTGGTCAACAAGTTTGCTCATGATACTGTTCAGTTGTCCTGTCTTCCTTCCAAGTTAAGAAGTTGGAGAAACCACAGACAGTGCTTATGAGCCATCTCCTGTACCTCCCTATCCCACTCCTACTCTGGGCATGTGGGACAAATCTACCCCTCAGTATTTACTGCTTTAAGTGGGACTTTGGGAAGACTTACCAGTTGCCCTTTTATGAGGGCCCTAATTCCCCAGGGGTATGGGTGCAGGGAGCGAATCTTCCAAGAGTTCCCTTCTCGTGTCCCCTAAGGACCAACAGCACAGCCTCTTCCTTGCGGAATGTCCGGGGCAACTCAACCAACTTGGGGCACATTAAGCCCCCCTGGAGGTCTTTTCCCTGTTGTGGGACACAGAGCATAAGGCCTTATCCACTATATTCATGATGATTGTCCTGTGACTTTGCCTCTGGAATCAGAAGATGCTCTCTAAGCCCTGAACTTACCCGTACTGCCTAGGCAAAGTGTTCCCTTAGCCCACAGTCCCGCTTTCATCTTGGCTTGGCCACTTTCCCAAAGTGCTTAAACAAATGTTCTATTCCTTTCCCTTGAGCTCCACCCCTAACTCCACCCTCAACTATGTCCTCTTTATTACCAGAGGACAGTAACTTCTTGGCTGGTGTTGGGCCAAGGAGGAATTCCATGACATTCCATGAAATGTCCCTAGAGTTATTTTTTCATGTTTGTGTAAATGTAGCTCATACATGCTCATAATGTGGCTTTCCCAGGACAATGTATAGAATCTTTGGCTCTCTTTGTTGGAAGAGAACATTAAGGTTACTTTCAACTCCCTGTCTGCCCACAGTGGGACACCTCCAGTGACAGGAAAGTGCATACTTCCTAAAGTAGCCTATAGCAATGTAGTAGAAAGGGTGAGAGGCTTTTCAGACAACCCAAGTTCAAGTCCAGGCTGCTGCACTAACTAGCCACGTGACCTTGGACAAGTTCCTCAAGCTCTCCAAGCTGTAGTTGCTCTATATTTAAATGAGGATGGTATATACCTAATATAGGATTGTTAGAAGGCTGAAATTAGGTAACAATTTAAATAGTCCTTAGCACAGAAGTTGGCACAAAATAAGGACTCAATAAACTGTTAGCTAAAATTTTATTTAGCTGTGATCCATCTTTGAATGGCTTTCATCTTTTACAATTACTTCTCTGTATTTCTCTGAAGTCTTTCTCCTAGGAGTTCTACCCATGAGTGCTAGTTTGTCTCCTGGGGCCACACAGAACACTTGAATTTCTCTTCCCTTGACAACCTGTCTTATCCAGGGACAACTCTCACATTTCTTCCAAGACTTCTCTCCTTTGGGCAAAATAACCACTGTTTCTCCTGCTGTTGCTTTGCATGCCATGGCAAGTGCCTCTACCATCCCAATCCCTCTCCCTGAATGATCTCATTTTTCCATATGCCTTATGAGTGTGGCATTTGGCCAGATACAACTCATGTTCATATCTGAGCAGTGAAGAGCAGACCAAAATCTCATTCCTCTATCCCCTCCACACATGCTGCATGACTCTCAGAGCAGACCAGGTGTGTGGTCACACTCTTGACTCATGCTGAGGCTACATACTCATGTCTGCAATTCTTGAACTCTTGTTGCCATGTGCTGATGCCAGGTATTTCCGCCCCGCCCTCCTTGTTCTTACACAGTTGTTTTTGACTCAAGTGCCAGGCAGCATGTTGACTTCCGTTGAGTTTTACCCTGTTGGATGGATTCCGTTGTAATCCATTGCTCCAGGCTCTCAGGGCCTTTCTGGATCCTGAGCTTATTGCCGATACAGGGGCTCTCCATGCTGCTCTGTGTTAGCTGCAGATATGTTGAAAAGGTGACTTCTCTCCACTGGGAAAATGGAAAACTTCATGACCAGCAACATCGTTTTTACAGCCAGATGAAGTCCTTTGATAAGAAATTGCCGTTTTCAGAGCTCATTTGAGCAGATTGTCTATAAGATTTCTTGCAGTTCTATGCATCTATCTTATCACACCTCCTCACTGTACAGAAATAAATATCCTCATTGCTATCTGTGTTTATCAGCCTTAAAGTGAACATTGACACATTTTTACCTTTAGAGTGTATTTTTTCTTTTGATCATGTGTGCTAAAGTGATATTCAAACTGATATACAATCAGAGAGGATATTTTACATGTGTCATAATTTAATTGTAGTTGTTAAATATGAAAGATTCTTACTTCATTAGTGGTTAAGAAAGTAAGTTTACAGGAAGACAGGGAGAAATGTGGTGATTTATCAATACACAAAACCCATTTGGTCAAGTCTAGAGAAAGACAGTAAGATGTGCTTTGGCATTTAAAAACTCAGTTCAAACTCTACTAGATTTTAAAGTCTGAGAACTTGAATGAAGTGGATTGGTATTATCAAATTATTACAAAGTGATAAGACATTGCACTTGGAGATCAGCAGATTCTTTAACTTACAGGCTCATTTTAATGGCTTCCTGAAGATTAGCCAGGTTTTGTCAAACCGTTTAGTTGTTCTTCTTAATAGTTACTCGTCCTGTTGACAGATATAAGACACTTAGTTCCATTCTGTTAGGAGAGGTAGAAAGGCACCTACGATTCTGTGGTGTATCTGATTACATTGGCCTGGTGAACTTTGCTAATAAATGCAGCAGGGCAACATTTAAGCCTGAGTTTTACTTGATGCAGCAGAATGCCTGATGGGTCATGTCACCTACTGGAAATTAAGGTTGATTGGTTTCCATAATGAATTAGTTTAATCAAACTTTTGCCCAGATTACTTTCAGTCTATTATTTCCCATTCAGCTTTAAAACACATCATCTTTATGTTCACAATTTTTAGATCTAAATTATGCCTGCATCTCAAAAAATATGGGCACATATGTTTAATCAGAGACACCAAATAAATGTCAGCAATTACACCAAAACGCAAAACTCAAAAAAAATCAAAATAAGTGATTTTTAAACTGTGGTACCTAGACCAGCAAATTCAACATCACCTGGGAACTTATTGGAAATGCAGTCTCAGGCCCCACCTCAGACCTACTGAATCAGAAAGCCGATGGGGAGGGGGTGGTGGCCAGCAATGAGCCATTTAACACGTGATTCTGATGCATGCTAAAGTTTGAGAATCACTGATTTAAATTATTGTATGTAATTACCACTAATAAAAATGTTTCATGTTTAATGTTTATTGAAAAGTCTAAATCCAAATTGAATACAGATGGCTAATTAAGCAACCTCTTTTTCTGCTTTTTCAATTAACATATGTGTAACTTATTTTAAAACACCATAGATATTCAGATTATCAAATGTGGATAAGCATATATAAAGTTATTTGTTGACTTGCCAAAATTAGTAAGGAACTATAACACACCCATTTGAGAAAAAACAAGTGGTTGTTTAATTCAGTATTTTCCCCCTATTTAGCATCTTATAAGATGCTAAAATATATTTTCACAAAGGAAGAAAATAATATAGACCACAACAGTGGTGAGTAATCACAGACAATTTTGATTACCTGATACAGAGCTACAGTGGTTTCTTTAATCTATGTATATAAATCTCAGTATATAAATATATATATTTATTTATTTAAACAGAAAGTATGTTTGTGTACTCTTTGCTGGGTAATGGCAGAAAAATGAGTGAGGGGTAATTTGGTTGCAAGCAACGAAAGGAATTAACTCAAATTGTCTTAGAAGGAGGTAATGGAATTTATCAACTCATGTTAATATAAAGTCCAGTGATAGGTATCAAGTCTCAGGAATTGCTGGCCCAGGTTTCAGACAATATGATTAGGAATCGTCTTGCTGTATTTTTAGCTATACTTCTCCCTGGTTTATTTCATTTTCAGACAGAATCTCTCCAAATAATAGTAAAAAGAATCACCCATGAGCCCCAGGTTTCTATGGTACCAGCTTAGCAATCCCAGTGGAAAGAATGTAATGCCAGCTAACATCCCAGGTCATATTCTCCTTGAATAAGCTTGGAGCTTGTTGGATTATGCTAATTGTCTGACATGGGCCGTCTCATAACCTTGGACTTGGGAGGTAGGGTCAGCACCACCTAAAACTGTAAAACTGTATGGACCATGAGTAAAGGAAGAGTGGTCCACCAAAGAAAAATCAGGGTGAGCGAGATGTCACTGTTGCTGGAATGGATGCAAGGGAGGGAACAAACAGCAGAGGTACATTGCTCAAAGGCAATTACAGAAGATATTTTTTCCCTTAATGTATTCTCTAGTAGATGTAGTTGCTTTCATGCCAGAAACAGCCATTTGATTTTGGGGGAAAGAGCTCTACTGGGAATAAGTAACCCTGTCTTTGAGCATTTACTCTGCTTCTGACCAATGGTGTTGACTTGGCCAGTTTTCACTCACTGTCCCTAGTTTCCAGATCTGACAACTTGGTTTTTAGTAGTTCTGCTTTTACCCTCATGCAGCAGTTATAGAATCTAATGAGTTGATATAAGATAAAATACTAAAAATTATTGGTTAATATATGAGTGTGATATTAATGTTTCTTTTAATTATATTTACCAGTATAAAGATATTATAAGTATAATTGATAATGTAATTATAAAATAAATGAAAAAGAAGAGGAAAGAATCACTCATAATCTTAAAATCTCTCTGCTGTGGCAAGATGTTAACATTTTGGTTTTGTTTCTTATCATATTTTTCTCTGTATACTACTTCTTCTTAATTGTAATCATGTGGCCTTATTATAGACCCAGATCTTTGAAAATGAATAAATAAATTTTACTACTTTTTAAAGTTTAACCTTTCCTCTCAAGAATCTACCACAGTGACACCTACAGTAATTCATAACTATCATTCCATAGTGTGTAACTTCCTATCAGTCATGTCAGTCTGTTACCCTGTGCTTGAACATTTAGCTGGTTCCTAATTTTTCACTGTTAATTCAATTTCAGTATGACTTTCTGCTCCAAGAAGAGATGGTTTAACTGGTTACTAAAATTTACAGGTCATAAATTCATGTCTTTCTATTTGATATATTTTAGGTGTAAACACACTGTGAAAGTCTAGGAGTGCAGCAGTGGTGGCCACATTTGTTGATCACAGCTCTGGTCCCTTGTTTCTTAAGCCTTGACTGTTGGCCATAGGATGGGCTTTGTCTTTGAGACTGTCTCTAGTCTCAATCCCATTATGGTCTCTTCCCGTAAATAATCCTGTAGGATTATGCCTAGCATACTAGTTGCATAGTGAGTAAAAATGGGCCCTTACAGGCACTTGTCCAGAGAGAATCCCTTTCACATTGATGGTCAGCATTGGTGATGAGTCCTAAGTCAGGAGCCAAGAATCCAGAGGGGCCAGAAAGGTTTTCCTTCCCTCCCTACCCTGCCCATAGAATTGTCATCCCTCCATTAAAGAAAGAAGCGCATCCATGGATGAAAGAAGGCTGATGTGTCTACAGAGATCACCAAAGTTGTTGCAATTTCAACTTTCCTAATTCAAGAGTGGCGGTTCTATTACTTGTGCATGAATGGGACACAATAACATTTTCAATAAATTTCATTGTAATAGTTGTAGTTATCTGTTCTGTAGAATGCCTAGCCTAGACTTCTAATTATAGTGCACTGCCTTCTCATCTTTCCTAATTGATAATGTCAAGATGTGTTTAGTTTTAATAATTTAAGCTGTGGGGAGAAGACTTGGGATCAAAAGTTAAATGTTTAAGTGTCTTTAAAAGGTCATTTTTTTTCACATCATCACTATTAAACAAATGAGAAAGCTGGTAAAAATTATTTCCTTATTTTATTACTCATTGGAGGACACAGTTTCATAATTTAAAATGTAAAAACTGAAAGCAAATATACGCGTGTATGTAATTCCTCTACCCCTTGCCCTAGTTTAATTGAAAACCTCTACAAATGAATTTTCAAAAATGTAAATGCTGAAAGGAAGAAGGGAGGGTCAAGGGTGTGATCCTAAGACCACTTTCTGTCAGTTCTGTTTGACTTTGCTCATGGATGCAGCTTTACCAGTGAGAGGCGTTTCTTTCTTCCTCCCTCTATGTCTTCTCACTTCTCTCCCTCCCTTTCTCCCCCCCTTCTCTGTTTATTCCGCTTCCCTCTACCTTTCTCCAGTAATACTGTTTTACTTTATGACTATTCCCTTGAGTATAGGAGGGAGCCATAGGTGCAGGTACAGAAGAAGCATTTTCCTAAGCAATCTTTGAAAGGGGGCCATTCAGCTTTACACAGAGAAACATGCTGGAGCACTGAGGCTTAAACCAGGCAGTCCTCAGAAATTTAAGAACTTTAAGCCAAGGGAGGGAAGCCTCAGTATGAGATTACGTGGCCAGTAGCCAGACATAGAGAATGCAGGTCTCCTGACCCACTCCTGAGCCCCTTAATCTTTCATGGGTCATGGATTACTTTGAAAATTTAATGAAAGTCTTAGATCCTCTAACCTGCAAATGCACTCACATGTATATATATAGTACTTCTCAAATAATTTTATGGGATCCCAGAACTCCTGAAATCCGTTTATAAATCCAATCAGGGTCAGTCATGCTGAATACCCTTGTGCACCTTTTCCCTCTCTTGTTGCTCCTGATTCCTGAAATGCCCCATCTTGATTGACACCCCACCCATGACTGAGATGTCAATGAAAGGAAACTATTTGTGGACAAACAAGACTTTCCCAGCGTATCTCAAATCATGTCACCTTGGCAGCTACCTACATAGATCTGTGATTGAGCTTTCAGGGATTGGAGAAGAAGATAGCTGTCAAATATTTAGTATGTGATCCATTTATTGAAAAGATAAGAGAGATTAAAAGCTCAAGGGATAGAATAGTTTGGTTCGGTCCACGTTGAAACATAGCAAGGAACCCAGGATCTTACCAATATGTAATGTGCCTGTGGGTCTGCCCTTCATATTAGCAAATGTGGCAATGCGTTGGAGTTCATGGTGGGGTGAGCTTGCTTGGCTAATTCAAACCTGACATCTCCTCTTCCTTTTCTTAGAGAGTATTTACCTTGGATATCCATAATAGATGCTAACCACAAATTTTTGGTGTAAGCCAAATAGTTTACATTCCACTATAGCCTATTGTACACCAGTTGAATAATTCAGACCACCATTGATTTTTGCAAAGGTTCTTAATGGCCTGGCATGTTGCTGTCAGGAAGGGAGATTTCTGTCCCCAAATTTCCATTGTCTTGCCACTGTAATAACAAGCAGCAGTCAACATTTGCTGTCCCCAGTTCTCATCAAATTTTTATATCCAACAGTCATAATTCCTAATGTATATATTTTAGAATGTGAACTCAGAGAACATAAAGCAATATCAAGCATTACATTTAAGGGACAGGTGGCACTTTGGAGAGGGTTTACAAAAGCAAGATTCTTCAAATCTTCCTTCCTAGGAGATTCACAAAGTCAACAATATAATCAGTCTTTTTTGTGTTTTTTTTTTTTTACAGAAAGTAAATGTTTTTAATATGAAATGTTTTATTATGAATGAACATAGTCATGAAACAAAGGTTTTCATATTTTTTGAATAAAATGATCAGATTTCATATTATAAGTATCTCTCGCAAATGCAGTGTCCCATGCAGGTCCCTTTACCATTTTCATGCATGCTCCTAACAGCCAGCACTTGTGTGTCTGGGCATGTGGCCTGTCCTCACATTTTCCTACCTACAAGAAAAATCAGAAGTGTCTGTTTACATTTTCACAAAGGCAGCCTTCACCCAGTGACTGACAAGAGGAGGGCTGGTAAATCTCCAGCTCCTTTGACCTTAAAGAGTTGATTTCTGTCCTCAGTGGGACTTTGCTTAAGATGATACTTTCGCTGGGCCTCCTGCCTTGACTCTTCCTGCTTTGCCTACTCACCTGCTGGTTTCTCCTGAGCATACGTCCTCATAAATTGCTTTCACACAAATCCTCATCCTACTATCTGCTTCTGAGGACCCCAGTACAGCTAATGTCCTTTTAAAAATCATAAAATTAATGCATGTGCATTTTAGGGAAGAAATAGAAACTATAAAAAAGTAAAAGAAAAAAATACTCCAGATCCTCCTGCCACTCAGAGGTTATGACTGTAAATATATTGGCATGTATCTTTTTTTGTGTGTGTATTCTTCTAGATTTTCAAAACTGGGATCCTACCCAGTAAATTTTTTTCACCAAGTCTGAAGAATTTTTCTTTATATTCTCCTATATAATGGTTCTCAACTGTAGAGTGCCAAGGGATCTATTAGTGGTGGAGAAATAGATGGTGTTGACATGAACATGTAACCCGCTACTTAGATGCAGCCACACAGCGTGAGGAACTTCTGTTATGGGGGTGTGTCTGGCATGGAAATACTATCAGTCAGGTGAGTCACCCACAGGAAAATGTTAATAACTCACAACATCGTATTTTACTCATTCAGTAAATGTACCATAATTTACCTAACCATTCATTCCCCTGTTATTTTGGATTGAGATTGTTCCCATAAATGTCTTTTAACCAAATTATATAGAAAATATTTCAAAAATTATGTTTGACTCTTCTGCTTGAATTCTCATTCCTGATTAATGGCATAATCTTTTACCAAATGTCCCAAGATTGACACCTCACAGTCCATTTTTTACTCTCTTTGCTTCTTATAAAGTGTGACACCACATCATGTGTTGTCTGTCATTGACATAACCTTTGAACTCATCCTCTCTTCTCAGTCCTCACTGCCAAGGTGCAAGAAAAGGCCCTTCATTGTCTCTCGCCCAGATTATTAAAACCACCACCTGTATATTGCTTCTCCTCCTCTGGTCCAACTTCCATTCTGCCACCAGAGTTAGCATTCCAAAAGAGTCACTAAAGGCCCCATGCTGACCTGCCTTTCTGCTTCACCTTCTGCCTCTCTTGCTGAACACACCATGTGTTTTGACACCTCTTTGCTTTTGCTCCTGCAATTTTCTGTCCCTGGAAAGGACTCCTCACACTCCCATTTCTCTCATTCACCTGTGAAAATCATATTCCTTCTTCAGAAATCAGCTCTGGTATTGCAGTTCCTATCATACTTATAATAATTAGAATACACTGGCTGCAAGTAACAGAAAACTCAGTTCGAGCCGCCATATGTTTTAGAGGGGTCCAGGTTGGGCCTCTGCTGCAATTTGGTGAAGACTCAGGCTCCACATTTCTGTATAATTTTATTGGCTTTCCCTTTCCATGTGTTAACATCATTCTTAAGATGGCTTCCTTCAAAGTAGTCAATCCAAGCTACATATCCACTTAATACATCACCTAAAATATTTCTCACAGGATTCTGTGAAAAATGCAGAAATATAGAACCATCCTTTACAAAAGTCTCTAGGAGCCTCTGTTTCCTGGATATGTTCATGGACCTAAAATTGACTGAATACTCTTTCCTGAACCAACCCCTTGTGGCCAGAGAAAAGCCATATAGCGATTGGTTTATCCCTGGGATATATTACCCAGTCACTGTGACAGGGGTGATGGCATAACCCTAATTAGATAAGCAAATTAAAGCAGCTAGCTGTGAAGAGGGGATCAATGTTAATCAATCCTATGACTTCTATGTATTCACCTATGAGAGACGAAATGAATGTTGTGTAGACAGCCACAGGATTCTACACACTTGAGTGGATCAAAGAGGGCTTTAAAGATGGCATATCCCACTAAGTATCATTTATGACTCCTTGTTTATGGGTACTAGAGATGATCACCCTAGTCTGGCACCAAGTAGGTCTTTAATAAGTGTCCAATGAATGTATATGCTTTAATACATTGAGGTAAAATAATTTAAAGGATTTTTTCTATGACTTTGATTTTCAAAGTTTATTTTTTTCCTTTTTTTTTATTTCAGCATATTATGAGGGTACTGATGTTCAGGTTACATATGTTGCCCTTGCCCCACCTCCCCCCCAAGTCAGAGCTTCAAGCGTGTCCATCCCCTAGATGGTGCACATCGTGCTCGTTATGTATGCATATACCCGTGCCCTCATCCCTCCTCCCACCTGCCTGACACCCAATAAATGTTATTCTTATATGTGCACTTATGTATTGATCAGTGAAACCAGTTTGCTGGTGAGTACATGTGGTGCTTGTTTTTCCATTCTTGGAATACTTCACTTAGTAGAATGTGTTCCAGCTCTATCCAGGAGAATACAAGAGGTGCTAGATCACCATTGTTTCTTAAAGCTGAATAGTACTCTATGGTATACATATACCACAATTTATTAATCCACTCATGTGTTGACGGACACTTGGGTTGTTTCCACATCTTTGCACTTGTGAATTGTGCTGCTATAAACAGTCGGGTGCAGGTATCTTTTTCATAGAGGGTCTTTGGTTCTCTTGGGTAGATGCCCAGTAATGGGATGGCTGGATCAAAGGGTAACTCCACTTGTATCTCGTTAAGGTATCTCCATATTACTTTCCACAGAGGTTGCACTAGTTTGCAGTCCCACCAGCAGTGCATGAGTGTTCCTATCTCTCCGCATCCACGCCAACATTTATTGTTTTGGGACTTTTTGATAAAGGCCAATCTCCCTGGAGATAAATGATATTTCATTGTGGTTTTAATTTGCATTTCCCTGATGATTAGAGATGTTGAGCATTTTTTCGTATGTTTTTGGGCCAT
>CAUYSK010100631.1:0-15751 GCA_963575035.1 Avahi laniger
ATAGAGACCAGGTCTTGCTCTTGCTCAGGCTGGTCTCGAACTCCTGACCTCAAGCAATCCTCCCGCCTCGGCCTCCCTGAATGCTAGGATTACAGGCAAGAGGCACCATGCCCGGCCTACTTTGCCATATTAATTTCTCTAAATAAATTATACTAATTTCAAAAAAAAATTAATTAATAAAAAAAAAAAGATAATATCGCAAGGTGATAGGACAGATCACCTATTTCAGGGCCATGCTGAATCTCTGTATATGCCAAGGATGAGTTCTCATGTAAGGTCAATTGAGGAATTTCTGGAAGAGATCTCATCTACCTGGCAAAACAGCTATGTTGTTTGGACCTAGGATACTTAGCTTTGATGGGAGGAAGCAGATCTAAGGAGTTTGTTAAAGGCCTCAGGTAATGGTGAGATGCTTGTTGAGTGTTTTGTTTAAAAAAAAAAAAGACATGTTCATTGATTTCCACCATATTAGGAGCTACCTCTTAAAATCTAAACAATTAGGTCCAAAATCCATAAGCAAATCTTTGACTACCACTGGTGAACTTCAGCACCCCTGGAATGTCTTCAGTAACCGCAATAAGTCAAGTAAGAATACTTACATCTCTCCTGAGATGAGCCCTGCTGCTTATTCTTGAAACTGTGGTAGAAAAAGTTTATCCTCTATGATATCAAGCATGAAAAGCTAATCAACAACACTTTGTGGCTGTCATAAGTAAATTAGTTAATCTGTCAAACTCTAAAGTGCTTTTAACAATACACGGTTGGCCCTCTACCTGTGGGTTCTCTATCGATAGATTCAACCAACTATGAATTGAAAATATTTTTTTTAAAAAAATTATATCTCGGCCAGGCGCGGTGGCTCACGCCTGTAATCCTAGCACTCTGGGAGACTGAGGCAGGCGGATTGTTTGAGCTCAGGAGTTCAAAACCAGCCTGAGCAAGAGTGAGACCCTGTCTCTACTAAAAATACAAAGAAATTAATCAGACAGCTAAAAATATGTAGAAAAAATTAGCCAAGCATGGTGGCGCATGCCTGTGGTCCCAGCTACTTGGGAGGCTGAGGCAGAAGCATTGCATGAGCCCAGGAGTTTGAGGTTGCTGTGAGCTAGGATGACGCCACGGCACTCTAGCCTGGGCAACACAGTGAGACTGTCTCAAAAAAAATAAAAATTAAAATTAAAAAATTATATCTCTGCTAAACATGTGTAGACTTTTTTCTTGTCATTATTACCTGAACAATACAGTGTAACAATTACTTACTTAGCATTTACATTATATTAGTTATTACAGGAAACTGGCAAGCACCTGTAGTCCCAACAACTCAGGAGGCTGAGAGGATCCATTGAGCCTAGGAGTTAGCGGCTGTAGTGTATTGATCCTACCTGTGAATAGCCACTGCATTCTACCTTGGGCAACATAGTGAGACTCTATTAAAAAAAAAAGTAGGAGGATGTGCATAGGTTATATGCAAATATTGCACCATTTTATATCAGAGACTTGAGCATCCAAGGATTTTGGTATCCACTGGAGATCCTGGAACCAATCCCCTGCGAAGACTGAGGGATGATTGTATTCACTGATGTTCTCCCTTTGCCATCTCTCCTCCTTTATCATTGTATTTCCCTCTCGGGTTTCTGGTAGACTTTTTAGAAATGCCATTGTCCCTGCCATTAACTTCATACATTACCTGAAAATTTTCCTAATTGGATTAGTTTGTGTTTTAAAATGAAGTGTTTTGCCGTGGTACTAATCTGTGCTTTCAAAATTACCAGTAACATAATGACAGATGCCTTTTAGAAATTCTGCAAACTATTGTTTGGCCTTCAGCATCACTCTGTTAGTGTTAAAGAAGCTGCATTTTCTTTGGGTTAGCCCTACCCAGTTTTCTTTTTCTTCTGTTAATGCCTCAACAGAAAACTGAAGATAGTCACAACTTTCCGACCTTGTGCACATTGCTTTTCTGGTTTACTGCCATAGGATACTGTAGCAGTATCTTACAGACATCTTTGATGGCCAATCAGAAGCAGTTAAATTACCTTAAATTTTTTTAAATGGAACTCAGACAGCCAATAAGGAATCTTGTGGGTGGGAATTGTAACAACCCTTTCACTTGGTTTTAAGAACAATTCTAAATTTGGAGTATCCTGTTTTGGAAGCACATGATGCCCTAGTGCATCTGCTATGTGCATTTGCTGGGCATTTGCAAGCCTTAAGTTCCCTGTAGTTTGAAGGCTGACTCTGACCCCTGTTCTGCTTCTCAAGGTAACTTTAAAACAGGAAGTGTACAAAAGAGGTAACTGATGACGTGAACAGCCAATCGTGGCTTTGTGTTCTTAGCTGATAAAGCAGCTCAGCCAATGGGACCACTGTGGAGGCAAGGTTTGGTGTCAAATAGCATGCTAGATTGAATGCCTTTGACTGTTAAAGTGGAAGGAGGTTGCAGGGCTTCATTGGAGCCTCGGAGTTTTTCACTGAGGCAGGGGTCAGCTGAAAGACAAAGAAAAATGGCGAATAGTTTGTTGGGGGGTGGGGGGACAGCTGTTCGGGTTTTCACTGGAGTGGACATTCCAGACTCAGGTTTCTTCATCTCCTGCTGCCTTTTGTTTCCTCCGTCCTTTTGGGGGGGAGGGATAGGAGTGACTTTAATTCTCCCTGTCCGAGGAGATATAAATAACTACATTTAAAATTAATGCAGTTCCCGGTAAGTTTAATTCTTTGTTTTGTGTTGAAATGATAGAAACTGTTTAGCTTCAGAGAGTGTAGACAAGTTGCACTGTTTCAGAAAATGGCCACTTTACATTCCATGCATACCTTTTGGTGCACCTAGAATACCTTGCTCTGTTTAGATTTTGCATGTCCTTCAACTAGGATTTCTTTCCCTAGTTCAGTATCGACTAGATCAGGTACATGAAGAAAGGATAATCATTTTTCAGGGGCACACAGAAGCAAAGCACTTTCTCTTTGCATTGGGTAAACTTAACTGTTTTCCAAATAATTTTCCTTTGTTCAAGTGCACTGAAGCTTTCCTACAGAATAAGCTGAGTTATTGTAAGAGTTTTTCTATTTCCATGCACTTTGTTGACATCTGTGTTTTCAGAGGTGGAAGCAGCACTATTGCTGTTCGAAATTTGTGTGAAAATACGATTTGCACTGATGCAGGTTCTGTTGGTGAAGGCCCACACGCCAATATGAAATTCTCCCATAACTTCCTTGATTTACCTCTCTGCCTCTAGATTCTAATAAGTACTAATTAATTTAGGAATAATCTTTGTTTTAAAATGCACATTTTAGCTTAGAATGCTGGTTAGAAACATACTTCTCCACTTACGTTGACAGTGACGAGCAAATCTTTATCCACCAATTTCACACATTTTGTCAGGTGTTGATTCGGTTCTTTAGAATGATGTGAGCAAAATGCTTTTCATTTTCTGTATGAAATATTTAAAATCCTAATTTACCTGCAGTTTGTGAATAGGAAAGTTAAGAGTACAGGCACCCTATCTTTTGCCCTTGATATATTTTTTTCCCCCTCTTTAGGGATATGACTAATGTAGGTTGCTAATCAGTAATCAACCAGTTCTTGTGAATAGTAAAATCTTCAGTCCCATGTACTAAGATCTATAGTGCACCTGATTTTAAAAAGCAATTCTTTGTTTTCTTTTTATTTGCAAGTACGAAATGAAGGTCATTGGAACATTTCTGCAGCAGACTCAGTGTGGAGCAGTGAGCCAGCAGCACTCAGTCTCTGGATAGGGAAAAGGAGCAGGCCCTGTTAGGGAAGTTTCAAGGGTGGTGATTTGCCTTCCCCAGTTTCCCCTCTAGTAAAGGATTTACCTGAAAGGATTGATGGGGATTTAGATTTTGGGCTTTTTGGGTTACAGTGGTATAGCAGTCAAAGTTCCTGGATGCAGGCCTCTGTCGTTGCTCGCAAAAGTGACCTTGAAAAACTGCCGAGGAGTTGAAAGATTGAAGGACAAAGTTTGTTTATACAGATTTAGACTGAGAAGTTCTATTTAAGATGAAAAGAGACTATACACTTCTGATGTTGAAGTTGAGTGCTTAGTAGGAGTATGTTATAGATTCAAATTAGGAGTTTTCAAGCAATAGGACAATAGGGCTGCATTCATTCTCTCTCCCACTCTGCTCAGTTCCCTCCCCCTAGCAAAAATATTCTAAATCCTTTTGGTATGATAGTTGAGTGAACTGCCCAACAAATTCAGAATTCCTTGCATGCTACTTTGTCTTCTTGGTAATCTAGTGGGTTCTTACTGAAGGATGATAGTATTTTGGGAGTTCAGATTGAATTTGTGAAACTTCTTTTGGGAGGTTGGAATACTTATATAAGAAAATGTTCATTCTGGGAATTTAAGTCCTAACAGAAAGGAGTATGTGTTAAGGATTATATTTTAAGAGATAATTATTTTAAGTTTATTTTTTACAAGTCATTAATTTATATGTTAGCGATGATTGTGGGTTTTATATGTGATTTAAAAAACAGTTGTAGCTACTGAATGACCCTGTTGGCCCTGGGAGAAGGCCTGGAGCAGGGAAGGCAAAAGTGAAGGTGGGGCACAGTATGAGACCTAGATAAAACTGTATAAACTTACTAACTTTATGGGTTTAGCTTCTTGGAAAGATGCCCAGCCACTGCCTCTAGCTTAGGTTCTTCATAACCCTTTTAGGGTCATGGACTCTGACAGTCTGACCCACTACCGGGATGCACATGGGCATGCCTGTGCAACACCTCAGGTGACTAAGATGTTTTCTAGTGTATTTTGAATAGTGTTTATATGATCTCCTCATATGACTCTTTAGCCAGATAAATATTTTCCAGAGAAATGAAGAAAACTTTACTTCCAGGAAGAGCAAAGATCTTCTAGGGCTATCACTTGGGCTTGAGGTGGCTTTGTATATGGGTGGGGAGGCTTTGCTGGTGTCTGAGATTGGGACATTTATTTGCTTTGATTATAGTCTTTGAGGCAGCATGGTACAGGCCATTTAAAGTCAGGAGACCTGTGTTCAAATCCCACTTGGCTCTATCACCAGCTTTGTAGGCTTGGGCAAGTCAGCCATTTAGTGTTAGCTTCCTCACATGTATAAATGGGACCTAAAAATAGCTCCTTCTTATTTAGTGGTGAGTCTTGAATCAGATCTTGTATGTCAAAGTTCTTTGCAAATTGTGAAGTGCTACATAAATATTAGTTGTTGTTAGTTGATCCAGACTGTTAGGGGATGAAATGTTTATGAAGATAGGTGTGGCATCAAAGGAAAAAATGCCAGTATTTTAATATGTTTACAAAGGAGTTTGTTTAAACCTGACACATCTCTTTTTAAACTTGTTCCGCATGCCTTCACCTGCATATTCCTATTTATGCTGACATGACTGTATCTATTTAATGCATACATTGAGACCATCAAACCTTTACCCATCAAGATTCCTATGAGGGAATTTTGACCCCTTTGTCGAAAATAGAGGGGCTCACAGAATAAGATGAAATGGGAATGCTGATTTTTTTAAAAACTCTTATTAGATTTAGGAACCTCTCAGAATAAAAACTGTGAGCCTGTTCTGATTGGATTCTGAGATTTCCATTATAATGCAGGTAAGTTGTAGTGGTTGCAGATGTTTACCAAGCAGAGATTACATTTTTAGTTTGTGTACTGAATACTTATAAAGTAAACTGGAGTCATTTTTTTGATTTGCTTTGTGATCATTGATTCTGTCAGTTTCCAAGTTTGAGAGGTAGTTACAGCTTGCAGAGGAGTAGCAAGTAAGTAAATGTTGGGATGAGTACTTAAAAATTGATCTATCATCAAAAAATCTAAACTCTGGCATAAATTTTACACAGTTGATACTTATTGTAAAGATACCTTTCTAACATAAGTAGCGGAAATTCATGGGGATTTCTTTTACCCATTTTACATGCATAGTGTTGTCTATTTTTAGGACTTCCTTTTTTTTCCCCCTGGGGCGGGGTTCATATTTTGTGATCTATTTGATTTCCTGTCCTATTAAGTCACTTCCTCTCAGGCATGGTCAGTCAGCATTGGTATCTACCTCCTTTGTGTGCACTGAAAGAATCATATTCAGACAGAATGAGGTTTGGCAAAATTGGCGTTGGCCTTATCAAATAAAATTCCATTTCCAGGGATGGGTATATTTGAAAACAGCAATCAAGGTCACTGTGGGCTTTTGTTCCTAAAACAAGATGAGGTCTTCTTTTAAAGAAGCTGTATACTTTTGTGAGGGCTTCAGTAATCCAAAAAGCATTCTTAAAGCTGATCATGAGTGAAATGATTCTTGCCCATCCCTATCCCCCAAAATATGTGCATACAGAGTTCGAATACTACCAAATTAAGCAGATGGGAATCATTTAGGGATCTAGTCTAGTTCCCTTCTTGTAAAGTGGGGAAATTGAGGCCCAGTGAGGTTAGGTGTTGGCTAATCCAAGTCTTACAGCTTTTTAGTGACTGGCCAGTGCAAGTTCAGAGATATGACTCCCACTCAGTTTGTTACATGTTTCTTTTATTCTTCTAGGTTGTTTTTACTTTTTATATTTCATATTTCTCTTCCTTTTGGTACATCTGTGTAGGTTGCAATTTGAACACAGAAGGAACAGACAGAAAATGGGTCATGGAAGAGGTTTAGAAGTCTTTTTGTGGAGTTTGTTGGTTAGAAAGTCAGCTGTGGCAGCAGACTTATGTCCCCTTTGGGATCTGCGATCTCTTGCGTCAGCCAGTTGCTTATTCAGAAAGCTTAGAATCAGCTAGGAAGCTAATGGTGCCCACCTGTCTGAGGTGTCCCAGAGAGCTGAGTTACTTTTATGCATTATAAGGAAATAAACTAATACATGAACACAACATCTGTATGTCAGTTAGTGGTTTTGTTTTTTTGTTCATACATTCAAGAACAAGAACAAGTTTGGGCTGAGTTCTTCAAATGAGACCTTAAGGCAACCTGCATTTAATAAAGACTCCAGGGTCATTTTAACCATTTGACAAGACTAAAATAGGAATCATTTTCTATATATGCCTGAAATAATATCTTAACTATATCAACTTTACTCTTTCCTACTAGGAAAGTGTCATTTCTATATGTGCGTGTGTGTTTGGGTGGTTTTGTTATTTTGCGTATTCTTTGATAGACCATGATATACTTGAAAAATTTTAATTTTTCTCACCACCTTCATATATTTAACAAAAGTTACAGTTTATCAAAAGATTGAGGGCTTGAATGATGTAAGTTATGTAATATTTAAGTCCTGAAACTGAAAATTATAATAGACATAGCTGGATAGTATATACCTCATATCTGCATTTCCCAAAAGTTTAATTTTCTTTTTAATCTGTTCTTTTTGTTACCTCAGTATTGTGCCTAGCTCTTTAGAACTTTGTCAGATTCTATTTGTATTATCACCCTTATCGTCTTGCCTCTCGTTTCAGGATCCCAAAGCCAGGCCCCATCGTTCGATAATTGACAAAATGTTTTTCTCTACTGAGAGTATTTATTATAAATTAAATTACAGTCCAGCACATGCAGTGGAAAAGGGCAGTTGAAGGATAAGAAATGAAGGTAAATTCCAGTATAAAGGAAGAACTAAAGAAAAAAACACCTAGTAAATGTTTAACTTTAAAGTGGCATAACATAGTCTGTGACCTTGTGTTCCTTGGTTCAAAGGAAGAAAGAAGACTAAAATAAGCACAGCAAACAACAGTGCTAATTCACTTGGTTGTCCTTTTTTCTTGGAAGTGCTATCATTTTGTTATGTTTACATAGTTTCAGATTACATAGAAAACTAAAGGGAAGACCTGCTTGATTGGAAATATCCAGACAGAATGCATTTTTCTTTATTTGCCTAAGCTATATAGTTCTTACCATCAAGGAAATCCTACAGTTGGATGCTTTTTACACTTTCTTTCAGTAGTTCACTATGGCATCCATATATTTTATGTAGAGACTTAAAAAATGCATACAAATAAAATTTTACTCCAGGATCTAACAATCCGGTAGGGGAGACTGATGATGTATATCAATTATTGGAAACTGATATGGAAAGTACATGCAAGATGCACACAATTCAGAGGAGGAGAGACCTTGGCTTAGGAATGAAAGGAGGCAGTTTAACAGGGTGTTGGACTCAGGTTAGGGACAAGGGCATTTCGGGCATGGGAAGCAGCAGGAGCAGGGTCATGATTCAAAAAGTGCAGCTTGGGCTAAGTGAGCAGTAAATAGTCTGCTCTGCTTAGAGCATAAGGAGATGAGTTAAGGACAGGGAAGGATTGGTAAAGAAGTATGGAGAAGTAAATTGGGTCAGATATTAGAAGTCCTTGATTGCCAGGCTAAGAAATTTGAACAGTCTCTGCTTGACATTGGTGACCATTGGAGATCTGGGGTAGTAGACCAATGTGGCATTATCAGAGCTGGGCTTTTATAAGATTTATTATGCATCCTTATGTATAATAAATTTGAGACACTAGAAACTGTGAACAATGCAGTCAATTCACGTACTAGGTTCACAACCCTTACAGGATTGTTAAGAGGGTTAAAATAAGTAGTAATATAAAGGGCTTAGAACTGCACCTGGCACACAGTAATCACTAATGAGTATTAGCTGTAATCAATATCATCATCATTTTTATTATTACATGGAGGTGATGAGGGCCTGAACAGAGATAGTGACAGTATGAAGAAAAGTCAGAAGATAGATACTGTTGGACACTGTTATTACAGAATTTAGCAGTTGATTAGAATTGAGCAGAGGAGAAAGAGACTCTGAGATTTCAAGCCTGGGTGCCTGGAGGGTAGAAACAGAAAGTTAGGAGGAGCAGGTTTGGGGAAAGAAGATAGATTTGATTTGGGGCTTGTGGAATTTCAGTTCCAGGTAGCTTTCCAGTTGGAGATGTCCAGTAGGCAGCTTGTATATGCAGAATTGGAGCTTTGGGGAAATATCAAAATTGGTAATATATATTTGGAATTTAAGCTCATGGAGATTATAGCTGAACTGGGAGGATGAATGGGAGAGAATCAAAGGAGAGAATGGATAGAAGAATAAAACTACATGTCAAAGATGGAAACCCAAAAAGGTCTGACTCTAAAGTTGAGAAATTCAGAAATAAGCATGGTGGTGTCCTCTAGATCAGTGTTCTCTAAGCTTTTTTGATTGCACTTTCTTATTATCTGAGTGTGCAGCTCCCATGTATGAATTAGTATTCTTTATAAAGTTACTTGTTCATTTTTTGAGTGTTAGTTTAGTTAAACTAGAGAATATCTATAACTCCCTTTAACCAGGCATACATAACAGGGTAAAGGTGTCATTGTTAGCCTACGTCTTCCTCAGAATACTTTTAAGTTCTGTGCGTGATACGTGATCTTGTGACAAGTTAAGCTAAGTGAAGGCATCAATAGCAGATCATAGATTAAATATTCAGAAAGCTGATATTAACATTTTCTGTGTGTGCCTTGATAAGTAAAAGATTAGAAATACTGCCCTGGAATCTAGTGGCCTTCACTTGCTCTGAAAATACAGATACTTCCTTGAGATTAGTTTGTATGTACCCAAGCACACACACACAAAACACATCTCCATTTGGTACAAAGACTAGATTTTGTTTTTTGAGTTTCATTGGGCTTAATCTTACTGATGCTAGCTTTGAAAAGTCTCAAATGACAGCATCCTGCACAAAGCCAACGAAAGATACATATGTAGGAATTTGGCAGCATTTGCTTAGCAAGTAATTTATAGTCACATGATCATGATAGCACCGAAGAGCAGCACATACAGTTAACTACCAGAAATGGTACCGGCCTCATCTGTAGGATTTAGCAGAATTTTTAATGGCACCTATATTTAGTTTCTAGGCTAAATATGTTGTAATTATCTTCACTCTAACGTTAAGGCAATAGGAAACTTTTCACCAGAGAAATAGTGGTAAATTTCCAGCCATCTTACCTGGTTATTTATATCCTGAACGCCATGATTATTTTCTCCTGGTAATTAATTGGCCAAATGCCCATGGAGCTACCCTTGAAGGTGGTCAAGCAATGTAATAGTATGCAATGTTTATGTGAAGCATAGTACTTTGCAGTTAATGAAGTGATTTCATGCTCATTCTCTTATTTGGTATTTACCAAATATAGGTAGGACAGGAGATTATTATCCCCATTTTGAGGGTGAGAAAACAGAAGGCAGAGCCTAGTGACACAAGCCATTTGCTCCTTGTACTGCACCTTGTTGCTGTGTATGAAAAACAATCTATAGCTCTGTCCATCTTACAGGACTAATTCCTCCTCCCACCTTCCCTTTTCCTGTAGTTGCTCCTCCCCTAAAAGACACATATCTTTTAAAAAATGGGACTTTCCTGGAATTCTCATAGAATCTTACATTATATGACTACTTAAGAAGCTGATCATGAAAGGAGCAAATTGAATTACCTTTAAATTTTTGTCAAAAAAGGTGATCACAGCCACTTTTGAGAACAAAGCATAGTACAAATAGATAGGTCCTGTTGAACACTACCAGTGTTTTGGGAAATTGTCTTTCATGAATCCTAAATTCACTAAGGTCAGATGAGTAATTGAAGGACTTTTTCCAAATAGAGACTTTTAGTAGGTATTCTGTGGTGTTCCTTAGCTATGCAAATGCACAGTCTGGTAGTAGGTATTGGGCAGCTCCCAAATTTGGGTTCTTGTCTTGAACCACAGAGATTGGTGTTTTTAGATGAGTCATGGTGTTCTTAAATAATCAGTTGCTTTAGATTTTCTAGTTGTGATTTATATAATAATCCTTGTTTTATCCCTAGTGAGGTAGAACAAAAGAATTCTGATTTCTTGGAATGATGGCTTGATAGTTAAAATAACATTGTCACTATGTTCTCAATGTAGCAATGGCTACAATTTTGAAGCACTCCATAGAATTTAACCAGATGATTCCTCATGTAAGTGTACAGCTGTGGAAACATCTCCAGCAAGGGGCTGGGCTAAGGCTGTTCTTCTGAACTATAGTGAAAACATAGAAGGCCCCCAGAGAGTGAACTTGATCTACCAGACCTTTCTGTCTGCTCTATTGGTTAGTGACCAGATGGTCAATTCCCACTCCTTGGAGGCAACTGCAGTTTAACACCTTTGAAACGTTAAGCTTTCTTATTTGAGCTTTCTACTTTGAAATGTGTAAGAATCTGGCACCTTGGCATTTTAGAGTACTTTTTCCAGGAGAATGATCAGGAAAACTAAAGGTATTAATAAAAAGGCTTTGTGGATTTATGTTGCAGCCTGAGAAAAGCTATAGATAGATTCTTAAGGTTTTGGTCCTCTGTTGAGTTATCAGTTCTCAAGTAGGAGAAGAACATTTGGTGAAAGAGCACAGAACTGAGAATCAGGGGACATGGGTTTTAATTCAAGCTCTGGAATATACTTGTGCTGTGACCTTGGCCTAGTTCCTCAGTCTACTTGGATAAAGTTTCTTTATCTGTCAGATGGGAATATTAAACAAATGAGATAATTTGAAGCTACTTTAACAAGTATAAAATATGTAGAAATGTAAGGGCCTAATATAACCATCTAAGTTGCTTTGCATTCTTTGAAATGGTCTTTACATTCTCAGTTCCTGACAGCTGTGTACATTGGAGATAGAAGATTTAGGGTTTGGTTGCCTTGGAGGATTCGTTTCTTTTTCATGCTTGCTTCTTTCTCTCTTTTCTTTCTTTTCTTTCTTTTCCTTTTCTTTTCCCTTTCCTTTCCTCTTTCCTTTTCTCTTTCCTTTCCCCTTCCTTCCTCCCTCTCTCCCTCCCTGTCTTGTTTCCTTCCTCCCTTTTTCCCTTCCCTTCTTTCTTTTCATTCTTTAAACATTTAAATCGATTGATAAAAGACCTCTAAGCAGAGGGCACAATTCACGGTATGTCTGTGAGTGAGCAGAATCAATACAGCCAAGCTCATATTGACATTCTTATAACATCCTCTAGGTTTTTAATTGAAAATTCTCTCCCCTGCCCCAATTTTTAGACGCATTAACTCACCAACACAATCTTCCATTTTTCAGTGGCTCCTATGATTAGATAATTGTTTCCATTTGTGCTGCATCTTCTAAAGTAGAACAGGTTTCTCTCCATCCCCACTCTTTTGACTCTTCATTGAATCACTGCACAAAGGTTATTGCACAGATACTTAAGAAGGAATTTCCCCATTTGCCAGTTTCAAAGAAAAGAACCCAGAGGGAGGCCTAGGATAGTTGGGGTCTTAAAATAGTTCTTGAGGCGCTTATGGTTGTTCATTCAATAGATGTGTATTGAATCCCCACTATATATAAGTAATGTTTGCTTTGAGGATGTGCCAGAAACAAAGACAGTTACATAAGAACTGGGGAGAAGATAGGAGCATGAAAATTTTAGGCTTAAAAAGTAATCTGCCAAAAAATAATATACCACACAAACAAGTCTAAAGAAAGTGAATAAATACACTGATCGTGGAAATAGATTTGATTGTGTGCCAGGAGTGGTTTCTTTGGAAGAAAAAAAATTTAATCATCACTGATTAGTGAATGCGTATACAGTATTTAGTTTAATTTCTTTACACTTGTACTGTAAAGCAGCAATCCCCAACCTTTTTGGCACCAGGGACCGGTTTCATGGGAGACAATTTTTCCATGGACTGGGGTGGGGTGTCGTAGGGGAGGGTGGTGGGGAGCTCAGGCGGGATGGGTAGCCCATTTCCTAATGGTACCTAGCCTTAGCCCGGGGAGTTGGGGACCGCAGCTGTAAAGGCAAGCTTTTTACCAATACTATTCCAAAAAAACCTTAAATATTGGTTTCAATCTATGAGATAGCCTCAAAACTCCTGCTTTCCAGAGCATGTTCCCTTCACTCAAGGATCTTGGATAGAGATGGAAACAGGCAGAACTCCTTCGGAGCTCAAAACAGAAACTTTTGCTTAGACAGTGGGGCCAGGTTGGGTGGGGAGCTGCCTGGACTCCAGGTTTCCTCTGCCCTGTGTTAAACTATAAATAAGATTCCTTCCACAAGACAAAACAGCCACATATTCCTAGCTTATAGAAGTCTGAGGTGTCCAAGGAGACACGGTCTAAGAATTTAAATGTTTTTGGATGAGTCTGCAGGGAAAACCTGCATAGCTGTTGATCACTTACATTCTTAGGGATTTGAATGTGGAGCATTCCTAGTCATTTCCAGTTTGAGTTCTTTGCTTATTTAGAACTAGTACATTCATTCTAAATTTAATATTAATAGTTTAAAGAGCTTTAAAAATTATCAATATTTCATGTTTATAAAAGAGTTAAGAAAAGATCTTTCTCTATTTTAATATGTATTTCTATGCATCTGAAAATGGGCTTTTAAAGGAAACATGTTAAAGACAAAGTAGTCTGAATTATAGAGTGAAAGAAGCTGGTTGGGTCACTTACTATAATACATAGAGGGGATTGGTCTAGGCTTGGTACTGCATCTGGGCCTACCCAGGCCAGTAGTAGATGTCTTGTCTGGCTTCAGACAGTAATGATGATATGATGCCATCTGGCATTTATATGAAGCTTGGTACTTTTTGAGGCCTTTTAACATGTATTTTCCCACTTTTGTGTTGGGACTGTCTTGCAGGATGCTGCTGTAGGTGAACAGAGAAGTTCCTAAGAAATTAAGGGATTTGCCTAAGATCATAGACATAGTAAGTTAGTTTGCCAGGGAGCAAGAAACCCCAGGTCCAATACATTTTCTTAATGTATTTACCTTGTACTTTACCGCCCCCCCGACTGTTCTCTGCTGAGTATTCATAGGTACTGCTGACCCACCTAGAGACTTAGTAAAGAGGAAGGATAAAATAGAAAAGAGCGATAGCGCTAAAAGAGAGACAACAGAGAAGTAAAAGAAAGATGCATATATGATAGGGATAAGGATTGAGTCAGTGATCCAAGTGGAGACTGCTCATCTCCTGAACAGTTTGAATATACATATACCTTAAAACAGTGCAAAAAGTGGGAATGAATAAGTTGTAATAAATCAAGAACAGAATTTTAGATCTTTTGCATTTTTGACTCCACCATTTATTCTATTGTGATCTTGAGCAAGTGACTTAATATACCCATCCTCAGCCTTTTCTGTAGAATTGTAATAATACTGATCAGTTTATCACTGAGCTAAGTGAAGATCAATTGAGGATAATGTGTGTAGGTATGTAGTTTGTTAACTCTAAAGCTCAAAGTTGACATCTTTAAAACATTCTTCACAATCACATTTCTCACCTCTCCTGGACACAAACACAGAACACTGGCAGATACCGGGGCAGGAGGTTATTTGTGAATCTCCCAAGGGCCCCAGTAAGCAAAATGGCTCTTTGTTTTAGGATACAGTTTAGGCTACAGCTACTCTTTCTATCTCCAGCTCATGTTAGATTCCCTTTTGGACTTAGGGCTTGAAAAACCAGTTACTCACCATTCTTCCTGCAAGAATTTATTTACTCTCATTATGCTGGAGGGTCAAAGAGATTAACAGATATTTTTGTGGGGCAGAGGGGGCCGGCCCAGTTTACTTCAAATGGAGGCTAAACAGATGAGGGAGTCAGGGGAGCCACATAACAGCTGTGTGATCTAGGACGAGCTTCTTAACCTCTGGTGCTCAGTTTCCCCATCAGTAAATAAGGGATAAATAAAATACCTAACAAGGCTTTACAACAAGGCCTAAGTATTATCTGACCATTTTTCTTTTCTTTTTTTAGAGACAAAGTCTCACTCTGTTGCCCAGGCTAGAGTGTAGTGACATGATCACAGCTATATAAACTCAAACTCCTGGGCTTAAACGATCCTCCTGCCTCAGCCTCCCACCACGCCTGGCTCATTTTTTATATTTTTTGTAGAGAAGGAGTCTTGCTGTGTTGCTGGGGCTGGTCTTGAACTGCTGGCCTCAATTGATCTTCCCACCTCAGCCTCCCAAAGTGCTGGGATTACAAGTGTGAGCCACCATGCTGGGCTTTTGACCCTTTCTCTTTAAAGGGCCAGCTAATAATTTAGGCTATGTAGGTTTTAGGGTTTCTGTTGACTCTACTGTTGTAGCGTGAAAGCAGCCATAGACAACATAAACTAATGAGGTTTGCTGTCTTCCAGTGAAACTTTGTTTGCAGAAACAGGCTGTGGCACAGATTTGGCCTGTGCGCTGTGATTTTCAGACCCTTGCTATAGACAGCATTTCACTATTTTGGTTCTTTTTTTCCATCACGCAAAAGTACTGATACTGTTTTATTGCTGTCGTATATGCAGGGATAGTTTAAGTTTTTTTTTTTTTTTTCTTTTTTGAGACAGAGTCTCACTCTGTTGCCCGGGCTAGAGTGCCGTGGCATCATCCTATCTCACAGCAGCCTCAAACTCCTGGGCTCAAGCGATCCTCCTGCCTCAGCCTCCCGAGTAGCTGGGACTACAGGCATGTGCCACCATGCCCGGCTAATGTTTTTTTGTATATATATATTTTTTTTTTTTTTAGTTGTCCAGATCATTTCTTTCTATTTTTTAGTAGAGACGGGGTCTCGCTCTTGCTCAGGCTGGTCTCGAACTCCTGACCTTGAGCGATCCACCCGCCTGGGCCTCCCAGAGTGCTAGGATTACAGGCGTGAGCCACTGCACCCGGCCGGGATGGTTTAAGTTTGAGCATTAATGGAAGAATGAGAAAGTGTTTGAAGATGTTGGGTACCATTTTCTGTTCCATAGAAACAAGTTTTAGAGAATGTTCTTTTCTTGCCTTTCCATCACTTTCATTATTTATG
>CAUYSK010100638.1:0-17206 GCA_963575035.1 Avahi laniger
CAGTGTGGAGATTTTGTGAAGAACTAAAAGTAGAACTACTATTTAATCTAGCAATCCCACTATTGGGTAGCTATCCAAAGGAAAAGAAATAAATATGTCAAAATGATACCTATACTCATATATTTATCATAGCACTATGCACAACAGCAAAGATATGAAGTCAATCTAAGTGTCCATCAATGGAATATTAGATTAAAAAACAGTGGCATATACACACAATGGAATACTATTCAGCAATAAAAAATAATAAAATCATGTCTTTTGTAGCAAAATAGATAGAACTGGAGGTCATTATCTTAAGTGAAACAAGCCAGACACAGAAAGACAAATACCATTAATACACGTTTTCACTCCTAAGTGGGTGCTAAAAAATGTGTACAGATGGGCATAGAGAGTGGAATGATAGGCAACTGAGAGTCAGAAGGGTGAGGGAGTGGACGGGGGTGGAGGATGAGAAATTACTTAATGGGTACAATGTATGTTATTTAGGTGATGCATACTCAAAAAGCCTTGACTTGACCATTACACAATCTATGCATGTAATGAAATTGCACTTGTACTCCACAAACTTATATACATTTTTAAAAGCTCCTATTCTCATCTATTGAGATAAGAATCATAATGTTTTCTCATAAATCAGTTAATACAGTGAATTACATTAGCATATTTTCCTAACGTTAAATCATTCTTGCATTCCTGAGCTAAGCCCAATTTGTTGGTAATTGGTATTTTTTTTCCTTATACATTATACAGCTAGGTGGACCTGACACAAACTGCAGTGTGTGTGAGAAAGTGTCAGGAAAGGGGACAGGAAGAGACTGGGAGGAAGAGAGAAATCTTAATCCAATCTTATGTCTATTTTCTAGATATCAATTTTTGTCCCTTTTTATTTATTATGACTACTGATACATTTTGATTTATAGTTACTGTTTTGGTTTGTGCTCTCCACTTATCCTGCATTTTCCATGCTTTAAAAAATATTTTTCCCTACTTTCTATGGGACTGATAACATTTTCTTTCTTCCCTTTACTGGTTTGAAAGTTAGTTAAAATTTTAACATGTACACTTGGTTTAATGTCTAAAATTAATCAAGCTCTCTGCCCTCCTCTTTTTAAAAAAATCTCTTAAATTTTTTATAGACTTTATTTTTTAGAGAAGTTTTATGTTCATAAAACTGAGCAGAAGGTACAGAGATTTCCCATATACTCCCTGTCTCACATACATAGAGCCCCTAATCTCTTGATTTTAATATGTTTTTCCTTGAAGCAGTATCAGTATAAATAACCAGCTCTTATGGGGGTTAGTCACAATCTGCTTTTACAATACTCTTATCTCTCTTCAATATATTTTTTTCTAACTTTTTAAAAATTGTGTTAAAAGATACATAACAAAATTTACCATCTTAACCACTTTTAAGTGTACAGTTGAGTGATATTAAACACATTCATAATGTGCAACCATTACCACTATCCATCTCCAGAATTCTTTTGTAAAAACTGAAACCCTGTACTCATTAAACAATAACTCCCCATTCTCCTCTCCCCCCCTGCCCCTGGCAACTACCATTCTACTGGCGTCTGTCTTTATGATTTTTTCTAACTACCTCACAATAAGTAGAATCATACGGTATTTGTCTTTTTGTGACTGGTTGGCTTATTTCACTTGGCATAATGTCCTTAAGTTTCATCCATGTTGTGCCATATGTCAGAATTTCCTTCCTTTTCAAGGCTGAATAATATAGTATCCCTTGTATGCATATACCACATTTTGCTTATCCATTAATCCATTAAAGAACACTTAGGCAGCTTCCACATTTTAGTTATTAGACATGTTTAGCCACATTCTGAAGATAGAATAATGCTGCTATAAACATGGATGTACAAATATCTCTTTAAGATCCTGCTTTCAATTCTTTGGAACATCAACTACAAGTGGAATTGCTGGGTCATATGGTAATTCTATTTTTAATATTTTGAAGAACTGCCATACTGTGTTCCACAGGAGCTGCGCCCTTGTACATTCCCACCAGCAATGCACAAGGACTCCAATTTCTCCGCACTTACTAACACTTGTTATTTTTCAGGGTTTTTTGATAGCAGCCATCATAATGGGTATAAGGTAGTATTTCACTGTACTTTTGATTTGTGTTTGCCTGATGATTAGTGATATTGAGTGTCTTTTAATATTCCTGTTGGCCATGTGTGTATTGTCTCTGGAGAAATGTCTAATCGAGTCCTTTACCCACTTTTTAATCAGATTTTTTGTTGTTGAGTTTTAGGAGTTTTCTATATATTCTAAATATTAATTCCTTATCTGATTTATTATTTGCAAATATCTTCCTCCATTCTGTGAGTTGTCTACTTACTCTGTTGTCGTCTTCTGATGCACAAAATTTTCCAATTTTCATGAAGTCCAATTTGTCTATTTTTTTTTTGTCTGTGCCTTTGGTGTCATATTCAAGAAATTAATTGCCAAATCCAATGTCATAAAGCTTTCGCCCTATGTTTTCTTCAAAGAATTTTATAGTTTTAGGTTTTACATGTAGGTGCTTGATCCATTCTGAGTAAATTTTTGGATATAGCATTACATAAAGATCCAACCTCATTCTTTTGCGTGTTGCCATACACTTTTCCTAGTACCATTAATTGAAAAGACTATCCTTTTCCCATTACATGGTCTTGGAAGTCTTGTCAAAAATCATTTGGAGTCTCTACCCTCCTATTAAGCAATATAAGGACCTTAGAATTATTTGATTTCCATCACCCCTTCCCACTCTTCATGTCATTGCTGCCTAGAATTTTATTTCCACGTTGTAGCTGTACTACCAATATTAGTCATTTTCACTACTGCTCCTGTTTTTGTTTTATGCAGTCCATGCGGGTTTATATTTACTTCTATGTCAACCAATTTCTTTGTTCATTATTCCTTCTTTCATCTCATTAATTTCTTCTAATTTCAACTTATTTATTTCCAAAATACATCATTTAGTCATTTTCCCAGTGATAAACTCTTTCAAATTTTGTGGGAAGTATCTTTATTTTTCCTTCACTCAGGGAACAAAATGCTAAGTTGAGTGTTTCTCTCTTGAGACTTTAATATTCTTATCCCATTGTCTTCTGGCTTCTATCATTGCCGTTGAAAGTCTGTCCTCAGTCTCATTGTCAATCTGTAGGCCACTGGGATTTTTTTTTAAACATCTTTATTAATATATAGTTCATATGCCATAGTAACTGTCTTTTTTCCCTATTGCTTTTAATATTTTTCTAACTTTGATTATTGTGAGAATTAAATGAGTTGATGTAGAAAAGGGAATATCACGTGTACACTCAATAAGTTAGTGATGCATCTAAATCACCATACGAAAATGGCCACAATTCTGAGCACATAGTGGCATTAATATGCTATATTTAACTGAAAACTGCACCAGGATTTTCAAAGAAGGTCATATGTCCCGTATCTGTTCATTGTCATGCGGTCCTTTTTGTCCCCGGCACTCCATTTGCAGAGCACCCTCTGCATCCCACTTGTTCTTCACGCTAAACATCGGGCAGCTTGGTTTGCTTGTTTTCCTTTCCTCCGGTCTCTGCTATTGTGAGTGCCTAACAAGGTTAATGTGCTGCTGCTGTTAAGTATTATCATTTGGGATGTAATTATCACATGTGGCTAATCATGCACATGCTGAGAAGCTGGGGAACTTGTTGTTTTTAACTGGAGGGAACATCTTAATGATAGTTTTTGACAAGGCCCATTATATGTCTATATATATACACATATATACACAATGTAGTAACACATTGTAGAAGGAGACACAGCAAAGATGAACATGGAGAAAGAGAACCTGCCAACAGAATAGCTAGATTTTTTTAACGTGTATATGTAAACTTGTTAACTTCATTTAATAGAGAAGGAAATGAAATTCAGAGAATCAAATGGTGAGGCCATGCAGTAATTAGGTGACAGGGCTAGGCTAAGAACAGAATAGAGCTGCTAAATTAACATTGAGTTGCTTTCCCATTAAGCCAAATTCAAAAGATAATCAAATGCTTCTAATTCTCAATGCTTACTTTTTCAAAAGCATTTATAAATGCACATCAGGGTTTCAGATGCCTACCAGGCATCATATACTGCTTTTCCACCTGAGCCACCAGCTATGTACAGACCTGGAGACTATCCTTTGCCATCGGAAGATTTGCAGACCAGCCTACACCATCTTAAAGCAATAATGACAATACTTTTGAACACTGACCACATTTACTAAATAAGACATTATCTTGAAAGTGGCTGGAAGGATGCTTGGCACATTGTTACTTGATTTGGGATGAGATTCATTCATGCTGTTACCTCATTTATATACTGTTTATAAATAGGTTCTATGGGCTAGTTTCAGTAATTTTCAAATAGTCTACTTTATCTTCCCTAGCCCACCTATATGATTAAAAAAATTATTTTATAGCATGGCATTTTCACAAAAACATGATTAATAGATATAGATACATACATACATATATACACCCATGTGTACATATAGATTTAAAATTCTATCTATATCTCTATCTGTATTAGATGAGTAAACAAAACGGTTAAAGCTGGAAATGAAGAAATGCCCAGCCATATACTTTTTCTTGAGGTCCATGTGGTTTATATAGGATGCTATGGAAGGTGCCCCCAGGTTCAGCTGCTTGGTAACCCCTATTTCCTGTCCAAGGTTAAGCCAGGGGAATAGGGTTGCATCTGAAGATGTCATCCTAATAAAAAAGTATTGCCATCTACGGAATCCCCTCTCTGTGACTAAGACTCATGTTTCATTTTTACCCACCTGACCCAGCTGACCCATTCCAGACCAGACTGGCTTGTTTTCTCCAATATTTTGTAACTCAAAATTTCAAAGATACACAAAATGTGTTCAGGAGTTCAGCGTTATCTTTTGTTTCATGATCTATTTTGAGGCAAAAGAATCTCACTTCTAAATCATAGCCTTCGTCTGTTTCCAGCAAGATGTGAAACCTCAACAATATTGTAGGGAAGGAAAGTCCGCACGACTTAGGCTCCACCTATTCTCCCTCACGTTCTGCTCAGAACCGTTCCTCACATGATCGTGACCACCCTGGCAGGCAGGATGGAGGGTCCCTGTTTTACAGAAGAGGTAACTGTACCTGCACTGACAGCCTCGAGCAAAGGATTGTGTGACCCTCAGTCGTACAAGCTCCCCCAGCAGGCAGCTCCCTGTGGCGGACTCCAAAGCTGCGCTGGGGCTGCGCTCCCTCGGGTCCACCGTGGAGAACAGAGCGCCTGGCCCACCCTCGCTGCCATTCCCCACTCGCAGCTCCATTCATCTCCTGGCTCACGTCCTCTCTCCTTCTCCCCCTTTCTTCCAACTCTGCTCAGTTACCTCATAAAACACACGTTCCCTCATTCTTTCTCTCCCATTCTCTTCCATATAGGAACTAAAAATGTATCCCGAGCTTGCCTCATAACCGTCCAAGTAGTACAAATGCCACAACGAAGCGACACATAATAAAGAACCAATGCCGTCAGCATCTAAAGCCCTTGAAAGTACCAAGAGGTCCCTTTCAGAAGCCCCACAAAGGAAACTTCTACTTTCTCATCCCCTCCTAATTAAACTGGCTTTTCCTCAAGTACCAGCATTCTACATAGACAAAAAACTTTTGTCTTCACTGTTGGGTTTCTGTTTTAATTAAGTAGCATCACAGCAGCATTGTTTTCTATTACTTTGGTTGCAAAGATACAGCATGCCAGTTACATTTTAAGCTAAACTGCAACATTTGCCTGTGACAAATCCTGTACTAAATGCCAAGCTGACTTAAACTTCTGGAATAAAATCAATTTCTAAATTAGGACTTGCCTCTTTTTTTTTCCTATTTGGTTTTAAATATTTGTTGCAAGAATTCCCTCTTTGGCATATTTTCTTTCATATAGAAATTTATGAAGATATAATAGCTCCATCCTCAACATCACAGTATGCATTATCCCTTCCTATAAGGCACATATTATCATGACCCCTTTTTCCAGCTGAGGAAACTAAGATTCAGAACATTTTAGTGACTCACAGTTAATAGGTGGCGGATGTACTCACCATCAAATTGGTATTAACTGATCAACATGTAAGTGCACATATAAGAATAACATCTATTGGATGTCAGGCAGGGGGGAGGGGAGAGGAGGGGATGGGTATACGCATGCACAAAGAGTGCAATGCGCACCATCCGGGGGATGGACACATTGAAGCTTGGACTTGGGGGGGAGGGGGGGCAAGGGCAACATATGTAACCTAAACATCTGTACCCCCATAATATGCTGAAATGAAAAAAAAGAAAAAAAGAGAAAAAAAGTCTTCCATCATAAAAAAAAAAAAAAAAAATAGGTGGCAGAACCTGAATTCATGCCTTGGTTTGAATACCTCCAGCTGGTATTTTCTCAACCACCATGCTGTACATCTTCTCTGTATTGCCTGGTACCACCCAACATACAAAGTGAAGCTTCTCAGCGTGGACCTGAATAGGCCATGACTGTGTGATCCATACCCCATCATTCTCTGCATCTCCATCATGTTCCTAAAACATTGTTCAGACTTTACCAAATCTCAGAAGGACAGGAAAAGAGACTGGCAAAAGTTCTGAAGGAGAAGTGGTAAATCCGGATCTTTAGTAAATTTAGAGCTATTCTGGAGAATGAAGTGTGTATCTAGCAAAAGACTCGAGCTGTGCAATTAATAATCAGCATATATCATGCATTCTAAATAGCTCTCATCTGGCTCTGAGTGTCAACACAGAATATGTCTTATGCACTTGGCCTATTCTGTTATCCAGAGTGCTGGGGCTTTCCTTACCACCTTGCTCTAATTACTTCAATACAGGTTGACAACAAGATGTCCCCATTCAACAAAGCCTTCGTGAGCTGCATCAGAGGTAAGGGTAAAAAAGAGAGAGCCCAGATTCAACTGCAGGAGCTGACCTTTTTCTACTGGCTCCCTGACTCTTCACTTGCTGCTGATTCATGAGGCCAAAGTCCATTGATTTTTTCAGCCTGCCACATATGTACTGATTTCCTCCTTCATTTAATCACACTTTGGTGCCCAAGGTGGACAGCTCTCTTGCCACCCACTCTATTCCCTTCTAGTTTACCTTCCTGTACCTGAGAGACTGGAAATTCAACAACAACAGTTTTCAGACTCTCTTGCAGCTAGCATTCCAGATACAAATTAGGTCCCCTCAATTAGATGTATCTGCATGAGGTCCAGAAAGCAGAAGTGACGGAGATATCATCTTCCTGCCACTCTTCAAGTTTTTTTGCTGACAAGTAAGATTATAAAAAGGTGAGCTAATTTTTTATCAGCATTATTCAAATGTTCAATCTCTAACTCTCTGGATGTTGAGAGATCAATGAGGGAGGTGGCAACAGCAGCCTTTTGAGTCTGGCTTCTCGAATCCTGGACTGCAGCTCTGGAGGTATGTCTTGAACCATTCTTTCCACTGGTGATCTGAAAAGTGGTAGTTTTCCTGGTGAGCCTCAGGAGGTGCACTGCCCTAGATCTGCCTCCTTCGCTTCCTTCTCCATCATCACCATAATCATGAACATTTCTCGTGTGTTCACTGTGTGGTAGGCACCATGCTAAACGCTTTACATAAATTACTTTATTTAAACCCCAAAACAACTCCATCACGAACGTACTATTAATATTTTTTTTTTTCAGATGAGTTAGTAGAGGTTCCAAAAAGGGATAAATTGTACAGGATCAGAGCAAAGCTAGTAGGTAAGTAGCAGGTACAGCTGGAATCTAATCCCAGATCTGACTCACTACAAAGCCAGAGTTCTGCCTCTTTAAAGTTGAGGGTCTGGGATATATTAGCAGATTTTCATTGCTCAAATACATTAGATTGCTGAAAAGACATCAGTCTCTTCCTTTAAACAATATAGACACACAGGCCAATCTATTTCATATCAAGATACATCTAGATATTGAAGAAGTCTAATTAAATAGAAAGCCATTTAGAAATCCAGAGGTATGTCCTTGTGAAAGCTTGCCTAAGCCATAACAAGATCATTTTTACAGTAAAAATTTAAGAATTAAAATGAAAGCAGACATGGCCTTCCACTTGCCTCTGGCAAGGACCAGAGCCAGGGAAGCAGACACACACTTACCAGGCGCTCGGTTAACAGCGAGGTTTCGGAAATGGCTGCCTTTGATCATTTCCACAGATAATCGCCCTGTTGTGGCATTGTAGGACAGCCCCACCAACAGCTCTGGCGCCCCTCCATGAGACAGTGACTGCGTGGATGAAGCACTATCACTGTGAGAAACTGCAGATGGGCTGAGCGGAGACCCTCCACTCTGGAGGGGAAAAACAACAAAGAATCCATTGGCCCACACTGCATTACTCTCTTTTAGAGAAAGCTGATATTATGCTTGGTGAAATTGTGACCCAATCCCCACGACTGCCAAAGATGACTAAGGGCGCACTCCGTGTGAATTACAATGGCCCAGGGGGCACAGTCATGGGTGAGATCCCCTGCATTATTAGCTGACATATTTGTTCCAAGAGCTGTCTCCATTCAATATTTCCTCTCTAAAGACAAAATGGATAACGATGTTATTACTAGTATAAATCAAACCTTTTAAGATACATGGAGAGCTAATAATACTTTTAATATAAACCAAAATTCCCTCCTGTGTAATTTGTGCTTGAAGGTTTCTATGGAACCCATCCACTCCAGGCCTGAGTGCTGTTTCTGTTCTCTGCAGCTTCTTGATGAACGTAGCGAGACAGGAGGCATTCTGTCTTAACTGTAAAAGAAATGACCACTGACGTCTACCACCACATAGAACACTTGGCTGCTACTTCTGCTTAAGGCCACTACATGTCAGGTGCTAAAATCTGCCTTTTAAATAAACGAATTACACTGAAAATGAGAACTTTACAACTGTTTGATAAAGAAGCCAACATCTGCGTTGTGGATCTCAGTGACCTAGCAAGCCCAGGAGAGAGCCTAAGCTTTTTGTCATGTTTATTCACGTGCGCTCTCCTCCTGAGCACCCACCTTTATGCACCAGACATGTCAGGAGGAGGGGAGCAAAGCAGAGCTGGATGCTGATTTTCATTCCAGGAATGGGGGCCGTCGTGATCAGCCCTACTGGGCAGGCCAGCCCATCTCTCCGAAATACCACCCCTCCACCAGAAGCAAGTGCACTGGACTTGGCTTAAACCCTTCTTCTCAACATCTGAAATCATTTCCTCAAACTTCTTATCAGGAACCCAATAAATAAAATCAATAAAAGGAACCAAATATTTGGCACATTTTCAGGGAACTATCCTGTTACCAAACCATGAGCATCTCTGTAGAGCCCCGGGCTTTCCAGGAACACAATATGTAAACTACAGGGCTAGGTGGTCGTGATAAGGGTTTTACAGCCCCTATAGTCTAGAAGATAAAAATTCAACAATGAAATATTTGCTCACCTTTGGGTAAGGATCACCCCCACTCCTGTGCTTCTACAGAAGCTTCTGCTACGGCCCCTCTCACTCACTGCTTGCCTCTCCCATCAAATTCTGAATGCATATAAATCTCAGTCCCTAGTGCATAACCTAATGTCTAGCACATAATGATGTTCAACAAATAACTGGTAACTGAAAACATTTTCTCCTTCAAAGTTTGTTCACACAAGCTCATTTTCCCCATTCAGCTCTGCCCCCAGTGCAAGCCTGGCACAGAAATACGGGTGTGATCATGCCTGTTCCTATGCTTTGCAGGACGGGATACCTTCTGACCTCCATGGATTCTGTTTTCCATGATTTCAGATATACTTTACTTAGAGCTTAAGAAAAAAGGTGGCTTTGGAAAAAAGAGATGAGACATGATCTGGCTTATGTTTTAAAAAGACTCATGCTGGCCCCCTGGAGCAGGAGGAGTCTGTAGTGGGCAAAGGCAGAAGCAGAGAGACCACCACCAGGAGGCTGCTCGATAGCCCATCAGAGACCCGGGGCCTGGTTATATCTGAAGATAGAGCCAACAGGATTTCAGCTGGGAAAAAGAAAAGTCACAGATGATGGCTAAGATTTTTGACCTTAGCCACTGAAGGATGAAATTGCCTTCAGGCAAGACGGGGAAGACTGTGGGTAGAATAGATCTGGGGAGGCAAAAATCAGGATTTCAAGTCGGGTGATGTTAATTCTGAAGTATCATTAGACATTCAAGTGGACAGATCTCCCACCATGGACACTCCGGCCCTTCCAGTGCCTTAGCTCTTTCTCACACAGGACAAGCTCCTCCCCACCTCCCGATGCTTATAGGTGCCATTCCCTTGCCTGGGATCCTCATCTTCTGCATATCACCAGTCTCACTCCTTCAATACCTTGAGTTCTGTGTTTATCGCCAGCTCAAGAAACCTCCTCTGACCCCTGTAAACAAACAGTAGCCTCTGTCACTCTCTACCTCGCCCACTTTAGTTGGTCTATCCTTGCCCTCCTCCACTAGACTACAAGTCCCTCAAGAGCAGAGGCACCACCTGCTTAGTTCTTTCCTGCATCTGCTTTGCCTAAGTACTTGATAGTAAATATCTTTGAATTAATGACTGGTTGGCCCAACAGTCCAACACAGCTACCTAATCTTTTTAAGTGTTTTTTTAAAGGAGATCTTTTTAACGGATCTTCACACCAGGTGACACATAACCCCCAGCAATAGTGGGCTGCCTGTCCTGTAGACACACAAGCTATGGTGTCTCTCCTTGAAACCCTGAGGCAAGCAGAGAGATGCGGCACATTAGAGTAGTACAGTCATACAAATAGGAGGTCTCAGAAGTGGCTGGAGTTCAGGGCTGCTGTTGCAGCCTGCTCCAGCATACTTGTTAAGGACCTTGCCTAGAAAGTCCCATCTCTGAGATTCATCATAATGCGTACTGGAGGAAAGAGGAGTAGAACTATTTATCCATGAACCAGAAGGTCAAGCCACCTTCCCTAGATTTTCCATGCCCTCTATCACACCGCTGCTGTCATTTCCTAAAATGGATGGGGAATTTATCCATCAGGTTATTGGGAAGACAGGCATGAAAGGCCCATTGTACCATGAAGTGCAAATCGTGGCTTATAAGGATGAGAAGATCCAAATGGAAAAATAAATTAAAGTTTCTGAATTCACAGGCTAAATGTACTAAATCAAGGGCTGACAATCCCAGGTCTTTGAACATACCACGTCATTACCAGCACCATTTAACATACTCACACTTATATTACTTCTTGGCTCCAGAACCAGAGTTACTTTCATTTCCCCTTCTGGGTGCAGATGGCTGAGATAGAATAGTTTCTCTCCCATCATTCTCTCTCGGGTCATTTTACGGGCAGCATACAGGCGGAAGCGGACAGCACAGGCAGCCACATCTCTGGGCTCCAGCTTGGTGAAAGTGACCTTCTCCTTGAAGATGGGGTTGGGCCCTCTCTGTATGCTCGTCCTACCCCTCTGCTTCTTACTGGGCAGCAGCACCACATGAACTTGCCAGGAGTTGACACCGCTTCGGTCCTTATCCGGGAGGCCGTGTGCTCTCACAGTAGTCACTGTGAGCTTCTGGCTCGCAGCTCTATATTCAAAGATGACATCTAGGTCACCACACTTTGAGATGGGCTCCGAAATCCCAGATGGCACCTGCAAGTTGGTCCTATCCTGTTCCTGTTGCAGGCAGAGGAAAGGGTTAAGAATGGAAATGATCATGCCCTGTTACATTTTGGTGAGTGGGTGCCCCTTTGAGCTCCTTACAAGTTTCATGCCATCTGATCACCAGTGCATAGCCCCGGCCCAGAGGTAGATCTGTTTACAGGTTTCTCTCTCCATTAGACTGTGATTCTTTGATGGCACAGTGTCCAGCACATGGAGAGCCTCCATGAATGTTTTTGGAATGAATGAATAAAGCTTTTATACTTTGAAAAGTGTTTTCATATATATTACTTCTCAAAAATGACAACTTTCCAGGATCATTGAAACCTGAGATGCTAAGTCTAAAATTAAGTCAACCATGCAATTGCCAAAAGGTGGTGTTTCCTTAAGTCCCCAGTTGAGACAGTTGAGACTGGGCTTGTTACCTACTGGTAAGAACTTCCCACAGACAGGAATCTTAATGGGTTTTCTGGGCAGGTGATCTTTCAGTAAATTTTCAGTCTATGTGGGAGAAAAGGTTTAGGGCTGAGCTTCTCAAACTTTAATGTGGACCTGATTCACTCGAGGATTCTGATTCAGTGGGTCTGGGTTGGGGTCTGAGATTCTGTGTTTCTAAGAAGCTCATAAGGGAAGTTGGTGCTGCTGGCCTCACATCACACTTTGAGTAGCAAAGGCTTAGGTGGGCATCTCTAGCAATCATTTAGCAAACAGCAACACCAGAACTGGAGCCAGAACACCTGGATGGAAATAATAACTCTACCATCGATGAGCTTTTTGGCCCTGGCCAAATAGCCCAGCCTCTCTGTACTTTAGCTGAAAAATGCACATTAATATGCCTGTTTGATAGAGTGCTGTTGTGGCATTTTAATAGATGTGAAAATACCTGGTTCAAATCAGACTCCATAAATATCTATTCCCACTGCTGGACTGGTGCTAGGTATTCTCAAACACAGCTCTCTCTTTAGGGACTATCATCCTTGCACAACAATTCACTTGCAGCCATTCAGATCCAATGACCTCACCGGGAAAACTGAGCTGAATTGCATTTACTATGAGGACCACCCCATCAACAAATTGTAAATAATGTCAACATAATTCTCTTTTTCCTCGGAAGGCATGACCTTTACCTGTAACTAAACTTTGATTCTTATTGCAAATCAGTTCTTATTTGTGCAATTGAACACCAGATTTCACTAATTTAGAGATCTCTTCATTTTAAAAATTATAATAAGACACCTCGAAATGTGCATTCATCAATGAAATTTTCCTTCAGAGTTCAGATAAAAAAAGGACATGGTTCTCTGAAATCAAACATCCTTAGGCCTACCACGTACTAGCTCTATGACATTGGGCAAGTTATCTAATCCTTTCCACGCTCTTTTCTTCTCTTCAATAGTAAAATAGGGATGATACCTACCATGCAGGGTTGTTGTGAAAAGTAGAGGACTTAACATAAAGTAGACATCTAATAAATACCCTTCTCTTTTAAGATTCAAATTAGCCTACCAAAAAAACTTAGATTTCTTGTAAAATAAGAGAAGCTTCTCATATTCTTTCTTCTGAGCATGAAATCATGTGTGAGTGTTTCTATTCAGAGGTACCTAGTTTCAAGTGATAAAAGTAGTTGCTATAGAGACTTCTGAATACAACTGACTAGTGTCTAGATAATATTAGAAGCAAGTCTCCAAGGAGTCAGGCCAACTCAAAAATCAAGTCAGAGCCTTCTCTCAAACCCCCTTGTCTCTTCTTAAACTCCCATCTATTTTAGTTTACTTTCGACTGTCTCTATATTGCTTGTCTGACTGTAAGTAATAACATCTAACGTCTCCTAAGCCATTCCTTATGCCAGATATTATACCCAATCCTTTACAGACTATAAAATTCAGCTCTTATACACTTCAGATCTTCTTGGCCTCACTTTATATTCCATCTTCCCCTACAGGCACTGCCTGTCTGAGCTCTCAGTGGCTTCAGCCTGGCACTACTCAATAAAGTCTTACCTCCTCCTCATACAATATAATTCTCAGCTTTTACCATGGGACTCTCTGTGGATGCCAAGGCTTAGAAAGCTGCATAACCCTGCTTGACACCATGTATATAAAGTCCAGAGTGTGCAGAGCAGTAAAGTTTTCTCCCCTTGGAAAAATGTCCTGAGATCAGCTTATACAGCTTCTTGGAGTGTGGTCCCACCAGATCAAGCAATTAGTCACACTGAGATGGCCGACTCATTGCACATTCCCATTCTGGATTTCCCTTCTTCCCTGTCTCACTCTCCTTGTCTTTCACTCTTGTTCCCTGGAATTGTGCTCCCTAACAAAGTAAAGAGCAAAAGTCTTTGCCTTAGGCTCTGATTTTTTGGGGGACCCAATTAAGAAACATTATCTTTTTAAATATTTACATCAACCTAAGGAGGTAGGTATTTTAATATTCTCACTTTATGGAGGACAAAACTCAAGCTTAAAAAGGCTAAATAACTAACACTCCCCCTCCCCCTGTGCCAAGATCACATGCCCAGACAAGATTATTCAGGGTTCATACCCTGGCAGTCTGAGTCCAGAGCTTGCCTTAACCAGTATTCAACACACAAAATCCCAAATCTTATTTTGAACCATAAGGTCTCCCTTCTTCTCCCCAAAAATCTTTCACCATAGCTATTTATATGTATATTGAGTGTGTGAGAGGAAGAGAGAAGACCACTGGGGGCTGGGGGCTGAAAGCACACGATATTGTGAATTTCACATCCTTTTAGGCCTCTGCTCTTAATATTAGTTAACAGTCTCTAGTTTTGTCATCAACTTCAGTTCCAAGGTAAAAATATCTTAACGAGGCACTCTCCACTTAGCTATCAGGCTATTTACTCAGATAAATGCTCATTCCACCTGCAGGTTTTGAGGGAGTCCTGGGTAGGGTTCTTAACTTTCCTCAGAACTCTGACTAAGGCACAGCTCTAGGCACCAGCCAGGCTCTGCATGGGCCAATCTAAGCTGTGGCTCGTGAAAACTGGGCTTTGCGGCCCCTTTCTGGGTTGATTGGAGAAAAAGATTTGCAAGGGTTGGTATTTTCACCGCAATTAATTATTTCAACACACTTCACCTATCACCAGGCAATTGAAGGGCTCCTCATGTGGGTACCGTTAATACCACTAATCCATCTGACCTTCCTGCAAGGTAGAAATCTCTTCATTCTTATCCCCATTTGGCAGATTTTAATTAACTTCTCAAGGCCAACCAATTAATCAGGGGAAAGCAGAGATGAAAAGTAGGACACCTGTCTCCCTGTGTGCTCAAAATCGCCAGCCACCCTCCCATTGTCTTGCCTGCCCAGCCCTGGGTCTGCAGGAAAAAGTCAATGGCTTCTGCCAGCAGAGAACAGAGCTCGAAAATCCATCAGCCTAACAGGTAATCACACTGCATGACCGGTTTCCTTCTGAGGCAAAACAAATGATTCCTTGACTTCTAATATCCTGGGTTTTTCTTTAAGATGGGAACACTTGTGTCAAATTGTCAAAATCCATGTAGCTTAAAGATTTTCTGTCAAACTGAAAGCCTTTCTGTTTCAGTAAGATAGTGTTGATGTCATCTGTGTGGCCCAGAGTAAACAGACCCACAGTGTGTTCCCGAGGCCAGACATGTGGGGGAAGATAGAGTTCTTAATACCACTAAGAGGCAAATAAATCAATTCCGAAAAGGCAAGCTGAGCCTGCAAAGCAGGCAGTTACGGGAACTGCCTCTGGGTTGGATTTGAAGTTCTACCGTAGGAGCACCAAATTACAGTTTTTGTCTCAAAATAGACAGGAGGTTGAATGGAGCACACAGAGGTGTCTGGGTATTTTTGGAGTCTGAGAACATTTAGTCCCCTCAACTCCAAGTCTCCCACCGCAGCTCCAGCAGGCAGGGAAATGGCAGATTACCTGGACACAGCAATGCCAAGCCAAATGGCACAGTTATCAAGGAGACAGAGTATCAACAGGCAGGTGAATAGCTCTGTTTTGTTTTTGTGGTGAGAGAACAAAAGTATTTTTAAATGTTATTGTGTGGGATTTGATATGACTCAGTAGTAAACCCAAGCAGACTTTTTTTTTTTTTTTTTTTACAAAACTTATAAAGTTAATTGCTTTGGATTTCACTATATGAAAGGCTGCTTTTAACAAACCACAAACCACATATCTGAGTTACCATTTCTCGTCCTCAGCAGAAACACCATCACACGGGCACGGATGCGCATGCTCACACCTCTGTTGTATACACTCCCCACATGCTCCAATGTGCTAGCAATAAAGATTTGGAACATGATTTCTGTGATTTCTTTTTCTTTGCCCCAAGCATTTAGTGTGTGTGACAGTCCAAGTCCTAATAAGAGATTCGCCCTGTTTATTTTCTTAGACTAATGCTAGTAAAACCCATTCACCCTTCTCCTCCTTCTTCCATCCCCACAAATTATATTATTTTAAAGTTTTATATACTTATATGACTTATTCCATCAAAATTAATTTCAAATTAAGTATTCAACACTACTATTTAATACCTTTCAATGTCACAAATCATAATAGGAGGGATCTAGCTAATAAAGAACAACCATAAATGCCTATAAGATAAAGCAGTGCTGGTAAAATCCTTATCACAGTGCCTGGCATGTAGTAACTGCTCAATTAATGGTAGCTACCACCAGCATCCCTTCCAGTCATATCTCTGCATTGTTAGGTTTACTCTGGACTCAGCATTAATTGAAAAAGAAATTTAAAAGAAGCATCTTTTATCAGAGATTTATTCCAAAAACCAATGCCAGAGGGTCATTGCAGATTAATGCTGTCTCCCCAGACTTTCAATTAAATTCAAAGCTAACAAATAGACTCACATTGTAAAATCCTCATCATAACATCTTATATAATTTCATTTGGAGGGCTACTTCATTTTAGTTCAATTTTCAAATAATTTTCATATTCAAATAATCATAACTCAAGGTTTAGGGTAAATAAAAATAGCCTCCATTTAATGGAAACCATGAAGGAAAGAAACCAGTCTCTCTAAAGAACTAAAATTTCTATTATTTAAAATTAAGTCTGTAAAAAGCCTTTATATAAAAGAAAAGCCTTACTGTTTCTGGGTCTATTCTGCCACCATTCTTGTTATACTTTATTTTTTCCATTTTTCTTTTTTTTTTTTCATTTTAAAAGAAATTTATTTATGATTCTTTTATTGACACACATAGGGGCTTTAGTCATCTGAACAAAAATTTGTTTCAAATAAATATTTTTTTAGGTCTTTGTTTTTGTTTTTGTTTTTGTTTTTTGAGACAGAGTCTCACTGTGTTGTCCAGGCTAGAGTGCCGTGACATCATCCTAGCTCACAGCAATCTCAAACTCCTGGGCTCAGGCGATCCTCCTGCCTCAGCCTCCCAGGTAGCAGGGACTACAGGCATGCGCCACCATGCCCGGCTAATTTTTTCTATATATTTTTAGTTGTCCAATTAATTTCTTTCCAATTTTAGTAGAGACGGGGTCTCGCTCTTTCTCAGGCTGGTTTTGAACTCCTGAGCTCAAACAATC
>CAUYSK010100640.1:0-29309 GCA_963575035.1 Avahi laniger
CCTGTAGTCCCAGCTACTCGGGAGGCTGAGGCAGAAGGATTGCTTGAGCCCAGGAGTTTGAGGTTGCTGTGAGCTAGGCTGACGCCACGGCACTCACTCTAGCCAGGGCAACAAAGTGAGACTCTGTCTCAAAAAAAAAAAAAATCTTTTTTATTTGTGAAACTAGTATCATATTATTATGATAAATGTTGGAAATGGGCTCTTGCTTATAAAATTAAAAATATTCTATATATATCTATATATGGATTATCTAAAATAAATTGAAGACATTCCCTATCTTTGAATGAACAGCGTATATGAATCCCCTAAATCCTTTACCCTGTACTCCATAGGTTGAAAGGAGTGACTTGATTCTGAATGGGTCCTGTGCTCAGTCATTAGTTTAGGAGGATTTCTGACTGCATGATGCCAACTAGAGGATATGCATTGTGTCTTTCATAGAACGTACTTGGAACACTTAAAAAGATAAAGATCTAGGACTTCATTAAGCTAATGGAACCGGTTCTATGACATGTTGTGCCTACTTTGCTAATGAATATGTCTGTGTGAGGCAGAATTTTATCTAAGCCCTTGCTTTTACTATAATCTGGTAGAGAAAGGGTAGAGGAGTAAATAGACCTCACTGTCTCAAACTTCTTTGCCAGCTATCATTATTTATCAAATAATAGTTGTACATTATTAAATGACCTTGGGTCAGTTTTAATCAGTTTGGTATCATGCTAAGCATTTTGTGTCCATTAACTCACTATTCTTCAAAGCAATGTTAGAAGGCAGGAGCCAGCAATATGATAAAACAGTAAGAGGAGGCTCAGAAATATGAAATTACTTACCCAAAGTCACACAGCGAGGACTGGGTGTCTGATTTCAGCATTGGTGTTTTTACTACTCCACTCCATTTCACTCTCTGATGTTTTTCATCATCATCTCCTCTCAGAATATACAAAGTCAGATAGACAATATCAACAGGAGTCAGTCTTCTGTGGAGCTGAGAACAGCCTAAATTCACAGGCCCTGGATATTGGAGGTAGGAGGCACTCAGATATGGGTAACTTAATATGGCATCTGTATTGAACTCAATGCTCCTCATTGAATTTCAGTTTGTTTTTTTTTTCAAATAACACTTTAATTGAGATGTAACTCATATACTATACAATCCACCCTATAAAATGTACAATTAAGTGGGTTTTAGTATATTCACAGAGTTGTGAAGCACTTCTCTATTAGCTCTGTTTGGGGAAATTGATTCTTTTGTATTTGTGACAGTAGTCAAACCTTGATGACTTGATGAATGGATGGCCTATTGTTTGGCAATCTCTGCTCCCAAAAGTCAAACCCTGAATATTCCGCCAGCTGCTTCCAGCATTTGTTTCTCTGGAAGTCATTCACACGAGCATTTAGAGTGGCTCTGTAAAACATGAACATTTCTTCATTTTTCTTTTATCGGCTATTGACTAGCCCTGCCCAGACCCTCCTACAGAAAATACATCCATGTGGTACATTGGAGAGGCTCCGTCCTACCCTCCTGACACAAATGTGTCTTCGGTATAAAACTTTCAAAGAGAATTAAAGTTCTTCTTTCAATCGTTTCTTCTGGTTCTGATGGTGATTCTTGATCAGAGGCCACAACCTTCTGGGGAGCCAGGGAGTTATGCGAGGGACATGCAGATCTGCCTGGGAACAAGGTGCTGTTTTTATTTGGAATAAACGTAACTCACTACATATATTTACTACTATTTCTCAAGCATACCTGGGTGCTGCTGGGATTAACAAAGCACAAAGTCTGCACATGTGGATGAATTCCTAGCAACTTTTTCATTATATATTTTCTCAGTCAGCAGATACTATTATAGAAGTACAACTACTTTCATGGGATAAGATAAAGTTTTGATTGATAAAAGCAGACGTGTGGACTCAAATGTTTAGGAACCGCTGAATTAAACAAAGACCCTTCCTCATAGGACACAAATTTTTCACTTGGCAGGGGATCAACTTATTAGCAGTAATTAACACATTAGTCTGAATTAACTGTCTTGCTTCAGGGCAGGGAATTGATCAATTCCATCCTAAAAGCAGAGTGGGAATCAGAAATGGCTCCAAGAAGGTCTAGTTGGTTAGAGAAATCAGTCTTTGGAGTGTCATGTGTGCTTTGGGAAATTGTTTTTGTATTTATAATAGTAGGCAAACTTTGATAGATGGATCATTGTCTGGTTGGTACCAATCCAAAGAGCCAAACTCCAAATGCTCCCCAGCTGCTACCAGTGTTGGCAAACATTCAAGCAGAAACAGGAGGCACCACAGATGGAGGCTAAGAGGCAGGAGGGGGCAGCCAAATATGTGACCAAGACCAAATTTGCCTACTGCTTCATTTTTGGGAGGGCAAGGAGATAGTAATGTCTACCCCAAAACTTTAGCAGACTGCAGTCTTGAGAAGACTACTTTAGATTTCCTTTCCTTTTGAGGTTCTCCCTTCCCTTTATTCTTTCCCAGACCCTCCTTCCCCTATACTTGCTTGCAAACTTTCCCCATTTCATCCAACCCAGAGTCACACTTTCTATCCAAAGCCATTCAATCAGCTAGAATTGTCTGTGTTTTTCTGGAGGGGTTCCCTCTCCAAAGTTGCCAGAATGTCTCAATATTCTTGGAGCTTGTGCTCGGTTTCCGAAACTTCAGGGCGTCCCATAGGCCGCAGTTCTGACTTCAAATGCACATTGACCTTTTCTTTTCACCCAAACACCCTCCTCCTTTCCCATTGCATTGCATCAGAGCCTTCTCAAGCCTGTTGTCTTGCTCCAGGCATCCCCCTGCCTGTGGCTTGGGGTTAATATCTGGTCCTTTCCAATCCCATCCCATGTGATTACGCCTTTGTTTCAGATCCAGGAGAATAATCATAGTCAGACTGGGTCTCCACTAGCCAAAGCAAAAGGGACATTTGAGAAAACAATCAGCCAGTCCTTGAAGATGGGGGTGTTCTCTTGCCTGACAAGCAGCTGATTGCCTCAATTCTCCTCTCTGCCTGACATGACCTCAGGGCCGTAAGTGGCTACTTTGCCCTGCACTAAAACAGCATGTGTACAATGATTACTTAAGCTGCTTGAGAAGAGGCCATATTTCAAGAGTTGTTTCAGAGAGCTGATTTTTCTTAGAATTGCAGAGCAAAGGGCTCCTGGGAACTGGGCTGAAAACTTTGTTTGCCTTTCTCCAACCTCTGTGTGACTGCCACCTAGTGGGCATATGGGGTGGGGGTGGGGCAAGAAGCTACAGGGTGCAGTCATTAAGCAGGTGCATTGGTTTATAAAGAATTTTAAAACAATATTAAAACCAACTAAATGTTGGTCAGAGTTTTATTATCACCATGCGCTGGCAATTCTAAACAATATCAGTGATAAAATACTTGTTACTTTGGTACACACCACTGCGCCCACTCCAGTATCTAAGTAGTGCCCTCGTCTTCTCTGGAGAGCCATACTTAAGCCTGACTTTTGAAATAGTACTTCAGATTTATATCCCTTCCTTCCATAAAAATTTCCCTGTCTTTTATTCTATTCCCTTAGATCTCTACTCTTTATTTTCCTTCATGGAATTTCTTTATAGGGGAGGTTTATAGTGAGGAGTCACTTCTCCCTACCAGGAGCACCTACATTGTAACAGGTGTCACCTGAAAAATCAATGCTTTAGTCCAATGGTTGTCAAAACTCTTTTAAAGCAGTCAAACTCTGTTTTCGAAAAAAATATGGCATGGAACCTCAGCTCCTAACTCTACTTTAAGTGTCACCTTTAATGTTATCTCCTCTGGAAAATCTTCCTTGCCCCTCCATGATGAGGACAAGTCCCCATGTCCTACACTGTCATAGCAATTTGGACTTGCCCTTTCATCCTGCTCATGATATTTGTAATTACTCGTTTAGTGTCTGTACTCCCTGGTAGACCGTAACCTCTGTGCAGGCAGATACCGCATCTACCTTGCCCACCATTGGAACCCCAGAGCCAAGCATAGCACTTGGCTCACTATAAGTGTTCCATAAATAGCTAGTGATTCAATAAAAGCCTTCTTGGTACTATTATATAGCCTATAAGTAAATGGACATTGGAAATAGGCATGTTACATGTCATGATTTTATTTAAATTGTGGTCACGACACCTCCTAGACCATTTTTTTAGAAAAAAAAAAGGTGTGGTTAACCAGATTTCCCCACTTTATAGTCATGTGACTACATTTTAAAATTCAATACAGCAGCCACAACTCCCAGTTTCTAGTAGGTAGATTTTTCCTCTCTTCCGTGATACTAAAGTCAGGTTCTTCCTCTTACTGATTCCTGGCCAAAGCCTTGTGGGGATAGTCCCCTCTCCTTTTCTATATGAGGACCCCCAAAAAGGCTTCTCCTTGTTGGCCATTCTAGGTTGGGAGTTCCTTCAAAGCCATGTTCAGGTTCTACTTTCTGCCTGAAATTAACCCAAGCCAAGGCTGCTTACCTTTTTCTTTGTACTAGTAGAGTTCAAGAACAAATGGTTCACCTGATTCTTTTTTTTTAAAGGGCATTTACAAAAATAAATAAATAAATGGCATTTATTGTGTACTTGTTATGTACCAGTCACTATCATGAGCACTTTATATTATCTTATTTAAACCTCATAAGAACCCTATGAGGTAGAGATTATTCTTATCCCCATTTTAGGGATGAGGAAACTGAGATTAAGAGTTGTAGGAAAGAGGGAGAAAAAAAGACGAACTGCTTCCATGTATTAACTCTCTGTCTTCTCCTGGTTTCCTGATTGGAGTGGACCCTTCCCTAGCTTTGGTCCCAGACTTCTTATTTGATTATTAATTTTGGTGATTCCTTGAACAGAAGTGAACAGCTTGATTGCAGGACTGAAAATGGTCAAAGGCCTTCTGCAGTATTTCCTTTTGCCCTGATTACCTCCACGGATACATTCCTGAGCTTCAGAATTCCTTTCTGAGCTGCTCCCTCCCAGGGGAGCACAGGGCCACACCCAGGCGAGTGCCAATGGACAATCCACAGCCAGTTCTCAGGACACGTGTAGACAAGCAGCCCCTCCCTCCTCACCAGGGCCTCTGCTACCATGGAAACTGCTACTTCCCAAAATAAACAAACCCAAACCTGGGCATTTTAGAGAAGCAGCAGGTTCAGAAGTGAAAGAAGGAAAAAGCCAGATGAGCAGGAGTAACATTAGTGTTGTTCCTAAGGGGTGAAGGTGGGGATCGAGACAGCTAAGGAAAGGTAGGTATGGCCTGCTTATTTGGTGCTGCTACTCCTCCCAAGCCCCCGCATCTCACACCCACTCCCACTCCCAAACCTCCCTTCTGTTGCCTCCCCTGCCAGGAGGTTTTTACTCACTTTAGCCCTCTGCCTCTAAGTTTGTGATTGGGGAATTCATTTTGAGGGTAATAAAGAATAATAAAGTCTTTAAAAGTGAAAAGGTATCTGAGGGTTAAGCAACCATTACTCACTTCCCTAAACTTGCTTCCTTCCTAATGTCAGACAGCTGCCCTGAAGCGATTGAGGTTTTGGTTGTTGAATGTGGTGGTTAATCATGGAGCCTGAGGTTCTTCGCCGAGCAAGGCAGGTGGGATAGCTGGATCTGAAGGACAGAATGACATGACAGCACTGGGGACTCAGAGAGTGCACGATGAACCGGAAAGAGGAGGCTGTCAAGTACAAATTTTGCCTTCTTTGAGATTTTACCGAGAGCCTGCTCCTCACCCTGCTCCCATCCCACCCAGAAAAGTGAAAGGAAACTCCCTGCTCACTCCTCTCCTCACTCCGCCACTACCCCCAGGACAGAACTTAAGCAGGTACTAATTAGTACTATATATATAACTTGGCTATAATCAGGATTCATGAGGCTTGTGTGGGCTGGCCTGGGAATCTGAGCATCAAATAAAATGATGTTTCTATAAGAAAATGCATACTGAATTCTAAACTTTTGGTCAATACTTTATTCCTAGATTGGGGGCTGCTTATACTTGGGGACAATTCAGAACTCCTTTTGTCTACATTAACTCGAAGCTAGGCTTTGGGTTCTTGTATGGGCCATTTTGTGAAGCCTCCATACACACCATGTTGGAGCCTAACTATTCACACACACGCACACACACACACACACACACACACAGAAAGATATGGAAATATGATAAGCATTGTGATATGTATTATAGCTACTAAAAATATCATGCTATAATAAAGATATAATATGTACAAATATAGATATTATCTACAATATAGAAGTCTTAGCAAGAATCCTTCACAGCTGAGTATTACCGTGGGGCCTATGTCACAAATGCAAGAACATCTTGGTTCAAGCATTAAAAAATATCTATGTGTAAATCCAATATTTATCAGTTATTTTAAAAGACTTGGCAAACCATTTTGCAAAGCAAACAAGAACTTTTTCATTTGTACTTTTTAACCCAGATTTTATTAGTTTTCCTTAGAGTAGGGTACAGAGAAAATGTCCTGAAGGACTGCCTAGCCTCTGCATATTTACGTATTGCCTGAACTGCCTGCTTTCCCAGCTGGAGAAAGAATCTCACCAGATGGACTCTTCACTTGGCAAATATTTACTAAATGTCTGGAAGTGCTGGGCACTGGGTCCCTGCCTTGTCAGAGCTCTCCAACCTAATCAGGGAGACTGGCTGAGCAAACACTTCACTCACATTCTTACATATAATAGCATGTAAAAGGTGAACGACTTCAGTGTCCTCATCTCTAAAGCAGAGTCAATAATATTATCTACCACATAGGGCCGTGGTGAAGATTAAATGAGAAAACATGAATGTCAATTGGTTACTACTGTGGCTAGCACAGGGTAAGTGCACCGGTTGTTATTTCCTGGGAGCACAGGGGAGGGAATGCCTAACTGGGTCTGAAGGAGGTGGGAAAGGTCTCAGAGATGAGCAATGTGAGTTTTAAAAGATGAGCAGGTGTTCGTTAAGTAGAGACATCAAGGGATGAACATTCCAGGCAAAAGGAGCTGTGTGGGAAAGTTCAGAAGTACTAAGAATGTGGTAAGTTCTCAGAACATGGAGTGGCCTTCCATGGTTGGAGGGTACAGTACATAAGGAGAAAGGGAAAATGGTGGCCAAGTAGGAGGGGAGCAGGCAGGACTCCACAGCGGCAGCGATGTTTGGGCTGGATCTTGAAGGATGGGTAAAAGTGTGCCAGTCATAGAAGAGGGAAGAATATTGTAGTGGTGGGAAGGGCATCTACAAAGGCACAACGTTGTAAATGTGTAGAAAATATTTGGGGCACCGCGTGCTGTGGCTGGAGCTCTGCATTCAAGGAGCCACCTCTCCCACTTGGGGGTTTCAAAGGTGTCTGGACATGTCTGGTAGGCTGGTGGGGTGGGCCCCTGGAAGTCAATTTGCAAGAGGGTTTTGGTACGGAATGGAAGCAGTACATGTGCCCTAAAAGGGGAGAAGAATTCGGAGGACAGTCTGATGTCTGCCTTGGAGGCTTGTATTCAACATAGACTCTTCATACTGGCAATTAAGCCCTGAGAAAGAGGCTGAAAGTAGAACCTGAAGCACTTGTTTTCACGAAAAATTCTGTGAGACTCTGGGGCACAACAAGGTCCTGCTCTGGTGCACGTAGTATAAACTCATGGCCTATTTGTTAATTGGTTTAATATAAGGTGACAAAATGTAACATCACAGGTAGGGAGCGGGGAGGGCATTCTCTCTACTTATGTACAGGATCTGGTGCCACTGGGGAACACTTAGGATTCCAGAGCACCACCACCTTAGTAGCACCATAGTGGCACCTCTAGGTCAGCAGAAGGAGCCCTCACCAGTAACAGCACAGCTGGCAGCAGTGGTGCCTGTCAGGAGATAGGTGGTGATGGAGGCAGCAGTTGGGCATTTTTCCAGCAGTACTTATCATAGAGGTGGGTGTTGGGCAGGAAAAACTTTTCCTCCACCCTCTTGGGTTCAGTAACTGGGGGCCTGTAAATTAAACTAATGAAAGACTGATTATTAGGAGGAAAGGCACACAATTTTTATTAATATTTATGTGCACAGATGTTCACAAAAAAAGAAGTGAAACTCAAAGAAATCGTTAGACTTGAGGGCTTATTTACCCTTTTAACAAAGGAAAGAAGGTTTGGGATTCAAGGGATAATAAATTCTGGGAAAGTGACTAGAAAATATATGGGGGAACTAATGGAAGACAAGGACTATCTTTAGTGAAGGTCTGTTTATGCAAACTCATCTTGGTGCTGATTTACCAGCTTCAATTATAAGAGTCACTCTTCTTTCCCTGGTGTGTGTGTGGGGCACCTTCCTTAAAGGGAAATTTATGCCTTGCTTTTAGGTAGATAAGGGGATGGCATGGAACTCTCTGCACCTGTTGAGTGCCTTCAGCTCAAAATAATCCTTATGCAAAAGTGGCATATTTGGGGTGACATATTCTGATCTCCTTCAAGAATCAAGGCAAGAAAGGAATAAAAGGGTGGTTAACATGTGGTAGCAGACAGGATTTCTCCTTGAGCCCATATGAGATGATCTTTGGTGCTTCCCGGGAACCACGGTGGGGCAGATGGGTAGAGACAACAGGGAGGAAAAGATCCTGCAAAGAGAGATTAAGCTGTCTCACGCCTGAAATCCTACCACTCTGGGAGGCTGAGGCTGGCGGATTGTTTGAGCTCAGGAGTTCGAGATCAGCCTGAGCAAGAGCGAGACCCCGTTTCTACTAAAAAAATAGAAAGAAGTGATCTGGACAACTAAAAATATATGGAAAAAATCATTTGGGCACGGTGGATGCCTGTAGTCCCAGCTACTCGGGAGGCTGAGGCAGAAGGATCACTTGAGCCTAGGAGTTTGAGGTTGCTGTGAGCTAGGCTGACGCCACGAGACTCTAGCCTGGGCAAAAAGAGTGAGACTCTGTTTCAAAAAAAAAAAAATAAAAAAAAAGACAGAGCGATTAAGAGCAAAGGCCTATAAACATCATCTACATTTGGGAGAGCAAATTGACAGGACTGGGTGAAATTTGGATGTGGCCGATCAGAGAAAGGGAAGAGTGTAAGATGGAACCAAGGTGTTTGGTTTGAGTTATTTGCAGTTCCCTCAATGGAGGTAGAGCAATACTGGGATTTATAGCCCACCATCCCAGAAGAAAGTATGCTGGATTAAAGGGGGAGCCAAACTAACAGTGATGAGGGGAACTAGGTGCAGCTCAACATAAGGGGTTGACAACCATAGTCCAAAATTTCATCCCATGTGTGGGTCAAGAATTGTGAGTTCCAGGGGCACAGCATGGAGGCGTGGCTTTTCACACACCTCATACCACAGGGTGACCTCCTTTCCTCATTATCTTCAATCTTTTCCTTTTTATAGGATCTCTCCCTCCATCATTCACATCTGGCCAAATAGCTCCCATATTTAAGACAAAAAGGCTTTCCTTTGACCTCATAGCTTCCTCTAGCTACTCTCTTCACCATATCTCTCCATTCCCTGCAGTAGCGCTTTTCCAAGGACTGGTCTTTAGCCACTAATTCCTCATCTCCCCACTCACTTCTTATAATCCACTCCAGTCTGGCCTCAGTTCCAACCACTCCATCAACACTTTTCTTCTGTGCTATCAACACCGCTGCATGCTTTTCTGTTTTTATATTGTTTGACATTTCAGCAGGACCTGACACATTTGACTACTCTCTCTTGAAGCACTCTCATAATTTGGCTTCTGTGATAGCACAAATTTAGCTGCTATGGGAAGTCTGAGGGAATTTAGTTTGGATCAATATGTGTAACAAGACTCTTACTCTGATCCCCATACAAACTTTTGTATAAAAAAAAATTGGGAGCAGCAGGCCAAAACTGAGACCCCCTTGAAACCTAAGTCAGTGGCCTTCTGTACGCACTATCTTAAGTATCTTTATCTAAAGGGAGGCCAGAAATCAATGGCCAGTTTCGGTGCCATGCCATCCTGCAACATCTGTGGTCATAAATGAACTCTCTCTATGCGCCAGACACCATTCTAATCACTTTACATGCATTGAGTAAGTTAAACCTCAATGCAAGATTGCAGGCAAAGGACAACAGTACTCCTATTATCCCATTTTATAGTTGGGGAGGCTGACAAACATAGTTGGCAAGTGCAGAGTTAGCTTTAAAGATCCAGGCAGTCTGACTGCAAAGTTCGCACTCTTACTTACTATGCTATAGCATGAGAGGGATGTCAAGGTGAGCATGAAAGCACCAGGCCCACCCATTACCTGTTACCCAGTCCAAGGTCAGTATAGGCCAGAGAGTCAATCACTGTAACATGACATGACTGCAGATGATTTTTCAAAATTAACTTTTTTATTAATTTAAAAACCCAGAAATACAGTGACTACATAAATAAGTACCATATTGAGGTACATGTCCTGTGAGAAGAGTGAAAGGGTAATACTGTTATGTTACTCTTAACTTGTTTACATGAGTTAACTAGAAAATGGCTACAACTGCTAAATGGTGCTTATGGTCTTTGTTGTTCCAAGTGTTTATGATACAAATAAATACACAAGAAGAACCAAATCCATTCTTCTTTATTAACTACAGGCGGCTTGGCCTCTTTTTCCTATTTCCTACTCTCTACACAACATCAAACACTGGAGGGTTTCTATGCTGACTTAACACAGCTCCCTGGCTCCTGCTTCTCGCAGCACTTTGGAAAGGTGTGTCCCAGCACCTGGAGGCAGAAGTCTATCTAGGGAAGCTCTCTGGGTATTCCCTTAAGGCTGAGCTTTCAGAGAACACCTGGGTGGGAAGGCTTTGGGGTGAATCATCAAGAAGGGGAATCACCGCTTTGCTTCAGGGTCTCGTTACTGGTCTCCACACTATGGAAATACTGCCACCTCTGGGAGGGAGGCAGAAGCTGCTTAACCCTCCCCCTCTACACACACAATAATGTTCTGTGACCTTTCAGTCCAGAATGTGCCCCCCCTCTTCTGAGGAGAATGTGTGTGATGAGCTGGTGAGAGGCTTGTCCCATGAAGTCCTGACCACAAGGACCCTGTGTCTCTTTTATGAGAACCAACTCCTTTATGCCAGGTTGCCATAAAGACTGGACATTTTTCCCTATCAGTTTCAAATACTCTAAGGAAAAAAAAAAGTTCTCTCACTTTTAGTCATGGAACAGGAAATATGGGATTTCTGGGTCCTTAATACGGCTAAGTACTGACTAGAGTTCATTCATGACCCTCAGAGGGAATCACAAATCTAGAAGGCAAGCTTGAGATCCTTGTTGTGAAGTTTTCCCATAAAGATGATTTCTAAAGCCAGACCTCAGAATGGATAATTCATGCTCTGGTATTGGGCTACAAGTAGACATTTTAGGAGTGGCCTTCTCTAGAATCTTTGATTAAATGCATGTTTGATGAATAAGGCAAAAGTTGATAGAAATATTTAGGATAAAGATATTTATCAGAATTCCCAGCTCCCTAAAAATGAATAATAGCTCTCTTAACACACCACAGAAGCTCGTGAAGACCGAGCCACTTTGTGAACAAAAAATCAATGCCTATAATTGGAGAAGAAGGAAAAATACCCCTCTAAGAAGCTTCTACAATTTAAAAATTTAACCTAAGTTTTCTGGCTAGACAATTGTGGCCTCAAAAAAATTAGTGAGTATTGATCTATTAATTGTTGAGTTTTATTGATGTGAAAACAAAAAGATGGCCTTTTTGACTTCTATCAACTTCTTTCTTTAATAATTATTTTGTCTTATATGGATTCAGTTTCTGAAAATTTTACTTAATTCCAACTTCTTTCTGTAGGCCCCACAGGTTCAGGGAGAAAAGAGAATTGGTATCATTACGGACAAGTCATTAAGCACTTCAAAGTGAATGAGGCCATGAAATGGTGTTCTTATTCTTCACTCTGCCACTATATTTGGTGACTTCAACAGCCACATCAGAGACCCAAGGGTAGAGCCTTCTGCTTACAATTCTTTATTTATTCTCCTGGGCACCAACAAACTCCAAGCTACTTGTGAGCCAAGCAAGGGAAAATACAGTAGGGTCTAGGCTAACTTTGCCTCAGAATGGAGGCTGTAGTTTAATGGGTGTAGGGGTGTGCATGTGTATGTGTGTGTATGAGGATGGGGAGTCAATGTTTTTAAAAAACACAAGACGTTCTAAAATTCAAAGGGTATAATTTCATACAAATACTTGCTCTATACTCCAGAACTCCTACTAAGCAATTCCCTTCTCTTTCTTTCATATGAGTAACTTTCTAAATAGAAACCCTGGGGTTTTGTTTGTCTTTAACCTGTAAAGAAATGTGATTCTCCAAGAAACTACAGCAGTGTTGTGGTGTTCTATCCCTCCTCCTCCCACAAATAATTCAAGACTTTTCTAGTGTCTTTGGAGGAGATGTTCAAGGGCTCAGACACCACTCCACATAAACGAGCAAGTTATGCTGTGCATGGCGTGAATAATTGACTGCATTTGAGTTTGGGGTTTTAGGGTACTGTTGACTTAAGCAAAATAAGCCTGCAGTCCAGCTGCAGCTTGAGTTTTTTTGCTTTACCCTATCCAATACTGTATGTTTCGCCTAACAGTGGCCCTTTTCAGATCTCTCCAGGTACAAAACCTTGACCAAATCTTCAAGCTCTGTTCTGCACACACGACTTGAACACATCTGGCTGATCTGAGCTTCTCCTTCGGTGAATATCTTCCACTGGCCTAAAGGCAAACACAAAGTGGCCAGGAGAGTGTAAGAGGAGAGAACAGCAAAATAGAAATAGAACCAATATCCCCCATCCTTACCACTTACTCATGGACCCACCAGGGGATTTGAAATACAAAAGTCACGTCATTTTAGCAAAACAGTTCCCAAAACACTCTTCTGGGGGCAGATATGGAAAATGGGCCACAAAGTTTTCATTTCAACACATAGCATTTGTAAGAATCCCAAGAATAACATATAACTACCTCCTCAAGAGTAAAACTTAAGTATTATTCTTGGAATTTTTACAGTATATTTAGCATCTGCAAAATGCTCCATTAATCTGTTTGTTAGCTGTTTTGGTGGCTTACTTGGCACCAGGTCAAAAAGGGCACTTTGAAAAAGAGTATGTACTGCATTACTGGGGCTTTGCTCACTCTTAGGGGCCCTGAATATTGGTTTGGGTTACTTGATTGTTTACCACTCTTTTCTCTATTCCTGTCACCCTGTCAAAACTTCTCACCTTTGCTTTCTCTTACGTCCACATGCTGTCCTTACACTCCCTTAGCACCCCTAAATCCCCTCCCATGGCTCCGTATAGTGTTCAATTCTCATGTACCCCATGGAGTTCCTTTCCACTTTAGGTGAACTCGGCTGTACTCCTTCCATTCCCTGTTATCTCTGCCCACTCTGGATACCCTCTTCAGTCTTCTTTTTATTTCTGCACTCAGAGAACTCCTAGTCCAAGGTAAGCAAACTCGTCTTAACCTAACACCTGTTTTGAACCTCTTTTCTTTCTTTAGCCACATGAAAAAATGACCCCCTGCTTCCTTATGGACTCAATTTCTCTGCCCCCATTTCCCTTGGATTCCTCCCTTTTCCCTATTCTCTCTGACTCAGTGGGAAGGTAGAAGGAAAAAGAAGAAGAGGGCTTGGGCAAGGAACCAGCTTTGACTGAAGCCCTATCATGTGCCAGGCTCTGCTTGGCACATTGTATACAGGAGTCAGGCCTGTTCTTCTTTGTTTCCAGGTGACCCTGCAGGATCATATCATTACCCACTTTCTTCAGCTGCACGCAGTTTGAAGCACACACCATCTACTTCAATATGCTTTCGAAATCCTGCTATGGGCACAGAATACGTCAAGACCCTCTTTCAAGTCCCCTGGAGCCTAGCACAGTGCCTTGTTCACAGTAGGACTAAAAGATGTCATTTCAAAAGTCCCATCATTGATCCTGGGCTCCTAGTCTCTCCCTCCTTAGTTTCTTATTGACATGTAAGGACTCCCAACTCCTCCATTTGAATTCTCATACCATCCAGTTTCTTTTCTATCAGTCCTGCAGAAGATAAACAGTTGACCTCATCAACTCTTTCCAGCTGCCTACTGGATAACTCTGCTCCAATGGCCCTTAAGCGTCTTAATCTAAACATGTTCCAAGTGAAACTGTCTTCTACCAATACCTGCTTATTCTTCAGAGTTTCCCCCATTGGTGAATGGCATTACTATTCACCCAGTCTATAAAGTTGTTAATATTGGAGTCATTCCAAACTCATTTCTCTTTTTGATACTGATCTTGTTGATTTAACCTCAGAAATGTCTCACAGTGACCTCTCCTTCCCTGTCTCAATGATTTAATATACTATAATCACTTCCTAATTCACACTATCACCAGCCCTCTCACTAGGAGTCTACCTTTCACTCCACACAGCAAGGACCTCTTTCTTAAAAACAGACCTGAAGGTACTGCTCAGTTGCTTAAAAATCCTCCACTGGGGTTCTCTGGCCTGGAGATCAAGTCCAACTTCTTAGCATGGCAAACTGGGCTCTTCATAATCTGGCTTTATGAAAGTATGTGTTTAAGGAATCCATCTGACAGCCCAGAGACACCTTTCCAAAGCACCACTTTGACATTGCTACGCTGTTGGTAAGTTTGCAGCAACTCCCAATGCTACTTGCCTTACATCTGAACTCTTTACTGGCTTCTTCCAGGCCCTCTGACTACTTCTTGCCTCTAAACTCTTCTCATCTTTCAGTGCACCCTCTGTGGCCTTTGTGATCATTCCTCACCCCCACCCACATTTCTTGTTTGCTCCTGTCTGAGTCTTCTCTTAGGCTGCACCCTCTTCCTGGACTGATTTCCTGACCTGTTGCCCAGTCACACCCTTCTCTCTCAAAACACACCTCCTCCCCGAAGCCTTCCCCGACTAAGCCCACCTGGCTCTCATCTCATTGTCCTTTGCAGATTCCCCTGAGCACTTAGTTATTTAACTCCTCAGAACTATACTAATTCATACTGAAGAGATTTTCATGTTCTGTCTCGCCCATTAGAATTCCCTGTGGATAGAAATTGTGTGTCTTTTATTCCACTAGAAGTGCTCCCCACCCCCCCAGTGCCTAGCAGTATCTAGTCCCCAGGCTCCATCTAGTGTAGAAAGTGGGAGAGCTGCAAGTATTCTTGAGCGCCTGAATGTTTTAAAGAAACATTGTCACCCAGGTCCCATTCCCAAAGAGTCAAAGAGCTCTGATACAATACAAGAATTGATATGCATTCATTTTCTCTCTGTCTCTCATCCCCACCACCAGAGGATATAGCCTTCCAGATGTAAGTCTCCATAAATATATCAGATGTGGAATCTTGTGAACTTCTCCAACCTTCCTGAGAGTCTGGGCTTAGCAGTTTCATTAAAGACATTCAGGAAGCCTTTACCTGAGGCAGCTTATGCTAAGACTACATCAGGGTTTGTATTCACCATGTCCAAGCTTTTCAGATCACATTCAGACACCCCATTGACCAAGTCACCCAGAAGAGAGACAGAATATCCTCTAATGTTGATACTGAGCATTGCTAATGTTCACTGAGAATGCAGAGGGGCTTTAGTTTTGGCCATGCTACGTCGGAAACTGGATGTATTTTCCAGGGAGGAGTAAGGAAAGATATCACTTACTCAGGGTTGTCCTGGTCACCAGCTTGAAGTGATGAAGCTCCTCAAACATCCTCTTGGAGATCTTCTCAATATGGAAGTGCTGGAGAATGCCTGGGGCCAAGCAAAAAGTGGGGCAGGTGGTCAGACACTCTATCTGGAGACACCAGCTCCTTTTTCTGCTTGGGCTGAGCATATCATCTCATTACTAGGGCTTAGGAGTATCGAGCTGGGCTGTGTAATGTGCTTAACCAAGAACTTGGATGGCTCAAGGGTTATAATTGACTCCATTTGTTTCTTTGGCTCACTGGCCTACCCTTGGCTTCTCCAGGAGATGGAGATAAGGGAGACAGTGCTGCTCACCGTGGGACCCCCTCCTAGGGAAAGCCACATGGAATCAAGCGTGGGCTGGAGCTTCTGCAGCCAAAGGCAGTATTAGAAATTCTGCCCTGGCCCCAAATCTGTGTAGACTATGTTCCTGCTGCACCACTGGGCTGCCCTCCTGGCTAAGCAATGAGAGCCAGCAGTAGGACTGCAGGCAGGTTGTTTATGTAAATGGAGAAGCCACCCCTGTTCCTGAACTCACTGAAAAGCATATTTTCCTTTGGGAAATAATCACAGCTCCTTTATACTTCCCTTATAAAAAATGGGGAGAGTTAAAATAAAGCAGCCCCATAGTCTCAACCTTGGCTGAATAGCTTTTATCACAATAACAGGTAAACAACTGCAGACTGCCTTGTAGTTAAGGACCAATGTGTTACAGCCCACTTAAATAATCCTCAAGTGGTCTATGTAGATGGAAGCAAAGTAGATGAAGCCTGAGTTTTTCTCTGCCCACCAAGCACAGACCTTGATAATATAGCACTGTGAACAAAAAGATATTTAGATGATACACTAGCAAGTTGCAAACCATCCACAAACCTCTGTGGGGCGAAGATGTCAGGTGCCAAATAGTGGGCCCCCTGCTGGGGAAGCCAACAGACCTGTGCCTAGTCCTAGGTGATGACCCATTAGGGAAGATCTAGGGAGTTAGAGATGGAAAATAAATATTCCTAGGTATAGAGCAAAAATAAGCAGAGATGAGAAACATGTATGTTCAAGCATCTTTTTTAAGCAGTAGGGAAGAACTCATTCTTCAGAGAAAGAAAGGCTGTGGTGAAAAAGGAGAGAAAAAAGCCCCATAAATACTAGAGCAGTGTTTCTAAAGCTATGGTCCAAAGTGCCACCTGCATTAAAATAACCTGGCTATTTGCTAAACATGCAAATGTTTAAACCCTACCCAAAGCCTACTGAATTTGCATCTCTGGGATGGGTCCAGGTATCTGCATTTTAAACCAGCTCTTTGAGTAATGCTGTAGCACACTGAAGTTTGTGCACTCTCAAGCCTGATGTGGGAGTCAGTAGCAAAATGATGTGTAACATTTTCCATCTGAAATATCACCTCTACATTTGGATTCCTAGAAAACCAACCAGACTAGATCAGCACTAATCATAAACCCATAGAATCGTTATAATAGTTGGAGGATCACAATGAACAGAATGTGGATTACTGTAGCAGTCACTGAGTAACCAGAAAAGGAACTGGACATCATGACTGGGGTGGTTTCTTCAGTGAGATTACTATAATCTTCCTGAGGGCAAGGATGAAGTTTTAAATTTGTCTTACCCTAAAATACACAGCACAATTCTAGGGACCCAGCCTTGCACTGAATGAATGGGTTTTCATTTGTATTGGAAAGAATGGTAGACTAAAGTTTGGTAGTTTGCAACTATGGCCACACATCAGAATCACCTGCGGAGCTTTAAGAAAAAACACTGATGCTCAGGCCCCACCTCAGACCAACTAATCAGAATCTCTGGGGGCAGGGCCCAGACATTTGGTAGTTTTTTTAAAAACCCAAAACTCTCCCTGATGACTGTGATATGAAGCCAGGGTTGAGAATCACTTATCCAGCTTTAGGTGGTGTGAGAAAGACAACCTTGGGAACACCAAGAGTAAATACTTAATCTTCAGCACAGGCAGTGGTTGAATTTGAAAGGCCATAATGCCAACTGTGCTAGACATGTGTCAGTTTCTAAGTCATCAGGGAAACTCTGACCCAGAGGAACACATTGAAGCAAAATTAAGGTGAATCTTACCTTCCTTCTCTATGTCCCCCTCACAATGACAATAAATGAATGCTGTCTTGCTTACCCTTTCGAATGGTCCAAACGTGAACCTCTACCTGAGGTGGTCTTTCAGTCTCCAGTGCTATTTTTCTGGTAGTTTCGCCATCCTCCATGAACACAGACTCATACACCGGCATCGTTTCTTCTCCACAAAAGTAGCCTTTGCTGTCAAAGCTTTGGCTTGGAAGTTCTTCTGGAATCAGGAAGTAAGTAGAGTTTTGTCATACTTTTCTAAAATGAGAAGTGAACTTCTGTGTTTATCAATCTTGCTGTTTATAACATCTCACACTTATCAAAAGTGGACCATTAACAAGAACATTCCACTAGAGACAGAAATTCCACTCCTATTTCATTAGCTCAGCTTAGATTTCCCCTGTAAACACCACTAAATCACAAAGGAGCATATAACCGTTGATTGAAGTCCATGCATTGACAGAATCCATAGTCTTGTAGAACATTGGCCCCTACCACCATCACTGAGAAGTAGAGTTTCATGAGGAGGAAAAACGTAGCCAGGTACAAATCTCTTAGGCACTTAAAGGAACATAGGATTTTCCATACTGGGTCAGGATCATGTTATGTCCAACCCAGTGTTGCCAAGAGAGGCCCAGGGAATGGGCTGACAAAAGGCCTTAGTTAACTTCCCTGACATCATTTAGGTATACTTAGAAAACATTCATGACACTCATTTATGTGCATATACTTGCCCAAAGGATCTATCCAAATTGGCTTGACATTTCTGAATGCTCTTTGATTTGTTTGTAAGGGGAACAATAATGCTGGATCAACACCAGTGCCAAAACCTAGATGTCAGATTAGTCATATGTATGCAATGCCAAATGAACGGTTGGGAGACACAAAAAACTGGTTAAATCCCTCAACTGTGGATCATTTAATGTGTAAATTAAACTATTGAATTTCAGCTCCCAGGCACAAAGCTACCAGTCCCTTAATACTCCCCATTCTGCTTCAGCCTCCCCTTTCCTTAGCCCTCTATCAAAAAAAAAAAGTTTTTCCTGGTCAGTTATCAGTGACTTAAGTTTCTTTGCTGGCCTTGTAATCAGCACCCTCTTCAGCTGCATATTTAAAGTGCACATTCAAATCAGGAACAACAAAGAGAAGCCTTGGACACCCTGAAAAACTCTGAATATGTGCAGAAGCCATCTGTAAGAATATCTGAATCATTGTGGATGAAACCATTGAGTGTTGAGTGCTTTGGATCTGTGACTCTAATTAGGGAGACTCAGTTAGCCAATCGGACACATTTGGAATAGAAGTTGTAATCAAATTGCTATTGTATGTCTCTTGCTGACCTGATTAGCTTTCCCACCCCCATCACCATTTGGCACTCTAAGGACAAAACCAGAGTCTTCTCTTGATGATTCCAGATTGGATTACTCAATTTGGGGATTATCCTATTACTCAATTTGGGGATTATCCTAGAATTAAGCTTCCTTTCTCCTTTTGTCCTTCTTTTTTAGCTTTTTAATTATTCAGTGGGCCAGTCTTTTTGGTGATCTAGGTAATTATGGGGTTGTGTACTACTAGCACTTTTCAAATGGGTGGAGGCAGGGAGGTCACTGAGTGTACAGGGAATTCTATGTATTCAATTATCGCTTTTAGAATGAGAGCTGAGTTCACTTGTTAAACTCTGCTCACCAGCTTAATATTGGTCAGAGCTACAACCAACTTATGAAATCCATGATGGCACTGGCAGTATATAATATGCTAAAGGGTCTTCCAGTAGCCTGAAAAGTCATCCCGCTCCACCACCGCAGCCCCTCCAAGAGCTTAATTTACTAGACCAGAGGGGTCTACAAACAAAACCCATTATTGACTCAACCATGGCTGGCACTTGAAAATACTAAGAAAACCAAAGTTTGTCTTTAGAACTACCTACTTGGCAACATCCTCCACTTTCCACACTCTCCACCTCAAGGTGCTTTCTAATCACTCCACGTTCACATACTCTCATTTTCTTTTGGGGAAGCATGCCACACTTTAAGTCATTTCTGGTCATTTCCACTTTCCATGAGAATTCTCCTGTCCTGAACCCTCCAGAACTAAGAAATTGAGAAACCATTCCTTATGGAAGTAGTGATGACTGATGAAGATGTATTATTCCAGCCCAGGAAACTTTTAAGTCTTAACAGGGGATTTTATGCCATAACCCAAAAGGAGTGTAATTATGGGAATTCCAGGTATTGGGGTGATGTAGTGGGTGTGAGATATGAGCTAGGAAACCTTCAGGAAGTGGAAGCCTTATCCGACCCTGTAGGGGGCCAATGATATGCAAGACAAGGCCAGCCTCTGTCAGAGCAAAGGGAAGAAAGAGAGGCAAAACTCACATCCTTTATTTTGGCCCTCGTTTGCTGATGTAGGAGTCTGCAATCATTTGTTGCAATGAAACTTTTGTCTGGATTGTTAGTGAATTTGATTTATCTCTTTTCCCTTATCAACACAACTGAATTTACTGTTCTTTTTTGCTTCTATCTTCTTCCCTCCTCACTCCCTTGTTCCTTTTCCTCTGTGTCATTTGTCATTTTTTTAAGAGGCCAGTGATATCATGATCATCCCATTTCTCACCCCTTCACATCATTCAGGACTTTTCTCAAATATCACTTCTTTACAGAAGGCTTCCCTGATGACCATTCTTTTGAAAGTGCTTCCCGCTGCCTCCCTACCCACTTCACTATCTCTTGATCCTGTTTGGGTTTTCTTCACAGTACTCATCACAATCTAAAATTACCTTATCGATTTGGGTTCACTGTCTTTCTTCTCCACTAGAATATAAGGACTATGCCAACAAGTAGCCTTCGTCTGTCTTGTTCATTTCTCTGTCCTCAGTGTCTGTAACATGTCTTGCACACAGTAGGCATTTAATACATATTTTCAGATTGAATGCATGAACGAGTACATACTCCCCGATACTCTGCAGTTGCTGAGTACCTGGAGCAGGTGCCCTGGGCTATGTGGAAAATGCCTCTTAGGCAATGTGACTAGCAGGAGTGGTTCAACAGGCAAGAAACCCATGTTTGGCCCACTGAGAGACAGATACACAGAATGGTACAGAAGCTCTCTCCTTCCATGTTCCTCAATAAATCTATCTCCCCACACTGGAGCAGGGCAGGAAAGCAGATAAAGTAGCTCTTCCAGAGAAACTGGTTTAGTCAATCAGACTCTTCAACATATTGCCAACTGGGATGCTGGAGGGCGGTTTTCTAAATGATAACTTTTATTATTTTTTCTATTTACAAAATCAATACATGTTTACTACTGAACATTTAGAAAATACAAATAAACCAAAAAAATAAATAAAAATTACCCATAATCAGTCTCCCAAATAGGGTCATTCTTAATATTCTGCCATATGCCCTTCTAGTCTTTTTTTTTTCCTTTGGTCTTAGCATATATAAGCATTTTCTTTTTTAACACAAAAAGTGGGATCATAATATACATGTGTTTTTAGCTTGCTCTTTTTATTTAACAGATACATTGCAAACATCTTTCTGTGCCATTAAATCTTGGTGATTTTAATGATTTTTAATGGCTGTATTACTACTTCATGGTACAGATATACCATAATTTATTTAACCATTCCCATATTGGTGGATTTTCATATTGTTTCCAATTTTTCACTATTGTAAACAACACTGTGGCAAAAATCCTTGTTTGTGTATCTTTGTGTATGTCTCTGATTACTATCTTAGGATTCTTAAGAGTGGAATTATTTAGCCAAATGTTTTAATAAACATTACCAACCTGCGAGGGCAATTATTTAAAAGTCAATGCCTGGCCGGGCGCGGTGGCTCACGCCTGTAATCCTAGCTCTCTGGGAGGCCGAGGCGGGTGGATTGTTTGAGCTCAGGAGTTTGAAACTAGCCTGAGCAAGAGCGAGACCCCGTCTCTACTAAAAATAGAAAGAAATTAATTGGACAACTAAAAATATATAGAAAAAATTAGCTGGGCATTGTGGCGCATGCCTGTAGTCCCAGCTACTCGGGAGGCTGAGGCAGGAGGATCGCTTGAGCCCAGGAGTTTGAGGTTGCTGTGAGCCAGGATGACGCCACAGCACTCCACCCCGGGCAACACAGTGAGACTCTGTCTCAAAAAAAAAAAAAAAAAAGGCAATGCGTGTTGTGTGTCCTGCTCTCACAACTTTTTGATTGTTTTACTTTTTATTTGAATTGCCTGTATCAATAAAATGCTGAGCACACAGTGAAATGGGATTTGGTCTGAAGGTGTGAGATTCAGATCAGAATGGACAGTTTAGTCAACTATTAGTTTTTGTCTGACATGATCTTGTTGCATTACTTTTTACATTATAGGCATTAGACCCTCGACAGAAGAGAACATTGTGTTGGTAGAATTGCCACTAAGTGACATTAAGAAATTTGGGGATCCGGTGAGATCACAGACTTGAAAGTCATAATAGATCATCATGGTGGGTGGCCCCAATGTCCATATCATCTTTAGAATGTGCTCTCTCCCTACCTGTAATTAATACATTTCCTCATAAATTTTAATGGCCCAGTTCTTGACTCTGTATCAAATGGCTCCTGTCCTTCCCATCCACACCCTGCCCTTTGTTTACTCTGGAAGATGGGGTTATCACACTGAGGAATATTTTGTTTGTGCCATAAATTAGTGTTTCTCAAACTTTAATGTGCATTAGATTCACCTGTGGATCTTGTTGAAATGCAGATTCTGATGCAGAAGGTTGGGGGCGGGGGCTTCAGAGTCAGCATTTTTAACTAGCTCTAGGTGTTGCTGGCCCATGAACCACACTTGGAGTAGCAAGACCATAAACACCCCGGGCCTACAGTCGTGGTTCCCAAACTTTTCTGCACATTAATATCACCTGGGGATCTTTTAAAAAACTCCAAAGCCAAGGCCACACGTCAAATCAATTAAATCATAATCTCTGGGGATGGAACACAGGTAGTTATAGAAGCTCTCTGGGAGCTCCCTATGTGCAGCCAAGTTTGGGAACCACTGGTCTACATGAAAATCCTCAATAAATATACTCTGTCAACTCCAATACTATGGGCTGTATTTTTATGAAGCTCATGTTTTAAAACCACCATTTAAGTAGTTAATTTGCCTTTTTAAATCAGTCAACATTTTGTACTGGCCTAGAAAAGAGAATAGGCTGGAAGTGATCCGGGTTCTAGGCCTTGGTTTTATTATCAATTAGTTGCATCACTCTGGGCAAGTCATTTTATGCATTTCAGTTTTCTTATCTTCAAAAGAGAACTAACAGTATAATCACAGGATTTTAGTGTAGAAGGAAACTTAGAGATCAATTGTTTCAAACTTTTCATTGTACAAATAAGGCTGATGAAGCCCAGAGTAGATATGGCACATTTCTAAGTTAGGCAACAACTTAGATTTGGACCAGAATCCAGTCTCCTTTGACTATAACTCTCATCTTGTCTCAAAAGCATAATGGATGTGATTGTGCTTTGATGAGTTAAAATGCTAATGTAAATGAAAAGTACTATTGTACTTCCTAATAATCATAACCTAAATTCTCTACTATTTAGAAAAGCACAGATAGTTCAGCACTTAGGGCTCATGGTAAGTATTGGTAGACAAAAGCAAATCCGTAGTATACTTCTGAGTAGTAAATTTCTTCCAATCCACCATCTTTTCAGTCTTTCAAGAGAGGAGAGAATGAAGTTCATTATTATTAGAAGTATTATTATAATTATATGACAGATTGATTGTGTTTCTGATGCTGAAAGAAAGTTGAGAAGGACTATGTGATGATTTCAGTCAACCAAAAGCAGAGCCTCCAACCAACGCACCTTTTGCCTTTTTACCTGGACACACCTTGCAGCACTTCCCATCTATTTTTTGAGGATACTTGCAGGGGTATCGATTGGGGCAGTGGATTTTCTTACACTCTTGCTTGGTGACATTACAAGTGCATAGCACACACTCCACAATGCCAAATGCCCGGAGATTTGGGTGCCAGGACTCGCCGTGGGAATAGGTCTTTCCATTGGAAACACACACTGGAAGAGAACACAGAAATGAAAACTAAAAGCTAAGGAGCTAAAATGGGTCTCTATGCTCAAAATGCAAGCCCCATATGAACTCAACATATCAAGTATCCTTTGTTCTTGTCATGGTCATGGAGATACATTTACAGAGCAGTCCCTGTGACCAAAAAACAGCCTGGGCCACATTCTACTGCCAGCAGCTCCCCAGATTCTTCAGCAGTGACCTCTGCATGCTCACAAATGGCCTGACACATAGTAAGCAGTTCATAAATAGCTTTTACTACACTTGATCTTAGCCAGAAGGCCAAGAAGCTAATATTTTTTAAAACAGAGGAATGAACGAACACATGGAAGCAGAATTCTATCTGTCTTGGGCATCTGATAAGAAATCTCTAGTAGAATGTAGTGTTAATATCTACAGTTCCATGGAAGATTTGTATGGCCCTAGTTGATGTGTTACCAGGCATGAAAATTTCCTAGAGATATTTGCTTTCCAGGGAGGCTAGATGCAAAACCTACTGCTCTTCCCAAAGGGCAAGTTTCTTCCAGATCCTGAAGCAAATCCATTCAGAATGTTCAATGCTATGAGAGTCTGATTTATCAGCATATATGGGTGTGGAACTTAGTTGTGCTGGCCTGCTCCCTGGTGTGGAAAAGAAGATGAGATTGAGAGGGAAAGGACCAATGACTCCTAGGTAACTTGTGAAGGGATAGTCTTGTATGCCTTTAATCTTCGGGCAGTTTCCTCAGTCTCCCTCCTCATAGCGGCTGTAGAGATTTGGCTACAGCTAAATTACTGCCAGCTCCACTAATATTTTTTGGCAGTCTGACCTCTGTTGAGCGGGAAGTGAAGTCACCGGCTCCATGTTTTCTGAGGGGCCTTGAAAGAGCGAGCATTTGGGCTGCAGGCCGAGTGGCCTATAAAGGGAAGGGGCCACAGGAACATCCTTTCATGCAAATCAACTGAAAACATACCCGGCTCCTAGTGTAAGGCATGGAGCCAGGCTCCAGGATAAGAACTGCACGGGGCTGTCAATGGAGAGTCTGAGAATGAGTTCTCTTCCTTTTTGAGAATGCAGGAGCATTGTGGAGATTTCAAGCCATGACTGGGACTGGCTGTATTTCTCATTATTCCGATCACCTCATCATACCCAAGGAGACCTGTCGGCATCCCAATCAACAACATCTCTAGGGTGGGTTGTATCACTTCAGGCAGGGCTGGGGGCGGGGAGAAATAGCCCCACTTGGGGCGTTTCTAGGAACTGACTGATTTGGCTGCAAGACAATGGCCTCAAAAGGATGAATCACTGAGTTATTTCTTTTTCATCGAGTCCACTGGGTCACATTAGGAAATACGGATGATTGCTGGCTGACTTTTTCTGTCCTTTGCAAGGGCTGCTGGAATACTGGGCACTCTAACGGGTCAATCCATGTAAAGATTTAAGAACCCAAACCAGAGAGACTCCCAGTCTTATAGTGAGACATAACAGAGACTTGACACCTCAACTGTGAGGCTCAGGGCTGTGGACAGGATCACACAAAACAGATCAGATGTGTTGTTCTCTCCCCTGCCCTCACCTCTTCTCTCTCTTCTCCAGACAGTGACATTCCCTTCTAAACAATGCGATCAAGTGGGTACCATGGGCTGCCTCAAGAACATTTAGGCTGGATTCAGGTTCAAAATGGTGGAGTTCTATCACTTCTCCTCTTCGATTCTAACAAGGAACCAAGTAGATGTATCTCAGAGGACCACATCATGAGCAGGCAAGCTAAGGGAAAGGGTGAGCCATGCCACAGAGCAGGGCAGGCAGGACTCCTAGCGTTATATAGCTAGGTTCCCTCTCTCCTAGACATGTGGACTAAGGGAACAGTCCAGACTGGGTGAGAGCCCACATGTTGCAGTAGAACAGGGCGAGGTCAACTCTCTAGAGGCAAACACAGCCTCTGCCCACCAAAAAATTATCAAGATGATTTTGAATCATCCAGCTGGGGAGTTAGGAGTTGGGAGTGGGGACAAGTGATTCTCCAGTGAACTATATTGAAAGGTCAAAAGTGAACTGCTGCATCCAAATCAATGGGGGCAAATGAATAAATGTAAACCAGCTGGGACTTTTGTAGGACACGGAGAAAATCAAGGGATCAGCCTCTGCCCTGAAAATAAAGACGTCTTGTGGAAATTATGGGATTTGAGATTTTCAAAGTCCATTTTCCCACACTTTTTTTAAAAGGCTTTGAAATACTTTTAGAGCAAATGGAATCTATTGGAGGCAATTTAGGATTGAAAATCAAACTGTATCTTTACTTAACTCCTCCTCCTCATTTCATAAACTTGTATCAGAATGCTTTGGAACTTAAAAATAATAAATTTCAAATCAAACACAGATCGATAGTAAATATTTCCAATTCTTCTAATACACCACCATTTTTTATTAAGAATTTTATTTTGAATGTTCTTTTAAGCCTGTACATTTCAAAAGCAATTTAGTTTTTTATCTGTAATCTGAAATTTACATCTAACTAGGAACAGATGTGATCAGCTAGCTTTAGCTTGACTAGCTTTGTTGAGATTTATGGTAGGAGTTCTTTGTAACAGATTGTTTTTCACTCATATTATTCAATCATTTGGTTTAATAATTTATTACTTTTAACCCATTCAGAGAACTGCCTTTGATTTGTTTTCCCTTTAAAGGAAACAAAACATGTTTGTGGTTTCATAAAAAGGAACCAGCTGAGCTCTTCCTCCGAAGAGCTGGTTGACAGGACGCCTAAAAAAGTAAGAAGTCAGTTGTTTGGTTGAATTTCTCCTCCCCTCACCCCTGCTACTGGGAGGGGGGTGCAGAAGTCAGATAATGCTGTGCAGGAAGAAATGGGGGCTGAGGATGTCTGTAGGTGCCTGCTGCAGCCAGTTGGTCGGCTGAGTGGGCTGCATGTCAGCATTAACCTGATCAGTCCTCCTGGTGCTCAGCCAGGTGGTTTCTGCATTTTTCACTGGATTACTCATTTCTAGGGACAATCTCATATGCTACACATTGAACCAGAACCTCTCAGTGTGGAGCCAGGAAAAAAAATATATATATATATATATATATATTTTTTAACAAGAGCCCCAGGAGAATCTGGGGTGCACTAAGGTGTGAGAATTGCTATTTCTAATGTATGGATAAAAGTTTCAGAAGTGTTTGGCACTGAGTGCCTTTGAATGTTGGTGCCCTATGGGAAAATGAACAACCTCTCATTCTCTTAAAGACTCATGAAATTTTCCCAAACAGCCTTCAACCCCCAGGGTCAACTGAGAAAATGTTGGATGCTGCTTCACAAGCAAAGGGGCCTTGACTATGCTCTCTCGGCTGCATTTAGGGAAGCCCTAAGAGTTCCTTAGAGTCACTTGTCCATATTCTGTAGACTTGATGGTGAGTGAGCCTTGTGTGAATATGTGATTTTTGTGGGAGAAAGAGTCCTGTCCTACCTCAATCCCTCTAAAGACCAGGGCTGCTGAAGCCAAAATGCGGAAGTGTATAAAAGGGAGATGCCCCTTACCTTGTCCATGCTTGTGTTTGTTATTGATGACAATTTGCACAATGGTCCCTGATGCTTGCTGGGAATCCATAAGAGCTCCCCGGTGACTTCTGGCCCCAGGAAACCGGGGCAGACCTCCAGCCTGTCGGCTTGGTGGAGGATCATAGTGAGAGCGGTGGTAAGAATGTCTCTGTAAAACAACAAGAACAAATTCAGTCTAAGAAGTCCACCGATGAGATGGGGGAGATACAGTTATATATATTAGAAGCCATTCGATGATTTCAATTTATAATGATGAGCTCTGATCTTAGCTGCACACCCACCTACACCAGTAGAAACAGGGATGTGATAATGTAAAAGCAGCTCTGGCAATATACTGAGGTTTTTCTCTTTTTCTAAAAGATGAGACTAGATTTATAGACAAACTTCTGGGGGAGAAAGCAACTGAAAAGGCCTAAAGTGTTCTTCCTGCTCCAAAGATTCTCACATTCGGGTTTCAGAGTTAAGACGGTAGTCTCTGACACAAGGCAGAATATAACAGAGGTCCACAGGAGAAGTAAAAAGTACTGTGCAAATTAGGAGGAAAAGAGAGCTTCCAGTTAGGGAGGGTTTGTGACTTGGGCCACAAAGAGTGGGTAGACTTTTTATAGGCAGAGTTTGTGTGCAATATTCCAGGCAGGGGTTTCCAAGTTGAGAAGGTGTAGCAGAGAACACAGAGTCCATAAAAGGGAACAGCTGAAAAATAACTTTCCAAAAATGGGTGGGAGCCAGATCATGGAGGACTTTAAATGACAGGCTAAGGGGTAAGGACTTTATTTGGTAAGCAATAGAGGTGAGGATGTGGAAGGCTTTGAGGGTTTTTTTTTTTAAGTAAGGAAATAATGTAATCAGAACTGTATTTCAAAGCACTGAACCCTGATCATTTGTAGAGTGAATTAGACAGGAGGAAAAGATGAGAATCAAGTATACTCTTGATAAAATGTACAGAGACTCAAAACACAGGCAACGGCATAAGATCATACAGCACAGCACAGATACCCTAGACATTTTATAGATAGACTACTTGACAGTGTATGACAGTATTAGAATGTAAGCTCCACAGAGTCAAGGACTTTGTTTAATTCACTGTTATATCTCCAGTGCCTAGAACAGTGCCTAGCATCTAGAAGGTGATTATCAAATACTTATTGAATGAATGAAACTATGGTCCCTAAAGAAAGCATAGAGTCTTATATCACATATAATCTAACCATTGCTCTTTCAGCAAGAGTTCAAGACACATGATGAGCTCACTATTGAGCTACCCACCCCTCTCCCAGGAGCTGAGATAACTTGGGGGTAGAAGAAAATAGAATGAATGAAGAGTAGAATCTTAATGCTTAAAGCCAAATAACATTAACTGTGTTTAAGGGGCAATTGGCAATTGTTAGGGGTGAAGGAGAGGAACCCATTAAAAAAATCTCTCACAGGCAATTAAAAAGGAAGACGCTGGCCGGGCACGGTGGCTCACGCCTGTAATCCTAGCTCTCTGGGAGGCTGAGGCGGGTGGATTGTTTGAGCTCAGGAGTTCGAAACCAGCCTGAGCAAGAGCGAGACATCTGTCTGTACTAAAAATAGAAAGAAATTAATTGGACAACTAAAAATATATAGAAAAAATTAGCCGGGCGTGGTGGTGCATGCCTGTAGTCCAGCTACTCGGGAGGCTGAGGCAGGAGGTTCGCTTGAGTCCAGGAGTTTGAGGTTGCTGTGAGCTAGGATGACGCCATGGCACTCTAGCCCGGGCAACACAGTGAGACTCTGTCTCAAAAAAAAAAAAAAAAATCCCAAAACAACAAATGCTGGCGAGGATGTAGAGAGACAGGAACACTCTTACACTGCTGGTGGGACTGCAAATTAGTGCAACCTCTGTGGAAAAGAATTTGGAGATACCTCAAAGAGCTAAAAAGGAAATATCATTCGATCCAGCAATAGCACTATTAGGCATCTACCCAAAAGAGAAAAAGGTATTCTGTAATAGAGACATCTGCACCT
>CAUYSK010100641.1:0-37339 GCA_963575035.1 Avahi laniger
GGAACACATTCTACTAAGCGAGGTATCCCAAGAATGGAAAAACAAGCACCACATGTACTCACCATCAAATTGGTATTAACGGATCAACACATAAGTGCATATATAAGAATAACATCTATTGGATGTTGGGCAGGGGGGAGAGGGGAGGAGGGAGGAGGGGACGGGTATATGCATACACAAAGAGTGCAATGCGCACCATTGCAATAAGATGGACATATTTGAAACCTGGACTGAGGGGGGGAGGGGGGGCAAGGGCAACACACGTAACCTAAACATCTGTACCCCCATATTATGCGGAAAAAAAAAAATCTCCCAATTTTCAAATGCAGGTTGTATGTCAGTAAAACCAGTTCCTGTGTTCAAACTAAGCATGTAGACCCCAGGGCTGTGGTCTACACTCTTCTCAAAGTCCTCTTGGTAAATGCAAAGAATGGCTTGGCTCTTCTGTACAATTCTTCAAAGATCTTCCCAACCACATTAGAGGCTGGGGACCTTATGCAAGTCCTCCAGTGAGCTATAGCGAGGGTGACCAACCCATCCTCAATCACCGGGGACTTTTCTGATTCCAAAACAGTAAGTCCCACATCCTAAGAACCCCAGTCCCAGGCAACATGGGAAGTCTGGTCACCTCGTAGCAGAGAACTGGCTTCTGGTAGCTATAAAGTTGCAGAAGGTCAAACAACCTGACCTTTAGAATGTGTCCTTTCAGGGGAATTTTGCTTTCCTTGCAGGTGCTAATTTGCTAAAGCTTTTGTGTCTCCACTTCAAAAATTAAAGTGCCTCAGATGCCAGAGTGGAACACTGCCCAGGACAGCCCCCAAAAGCAAGCTCCTTAGAAACTCTCTGCGACGGGGAGAGGAGGGCACGAGGAGACAAGCCAGCGGACGTCCTGCAGAAAGCTCCTGGTTGTTATTTGTCAGAGAATTGTAATTCGAATCCAAATGGGAACTCGCCATTATCGGGGACCCGCACAGCTCCAGGTAAACAGCTAATGAGCAGACTGCCAGCTCCATTTTATCAGGAGCCCTCCGAGACTCACCCGTGCCATTTCATAAAATATGCAGATGATAGTGCGGGAGAGGAGCAAAGGCTTTGAAAATGATTCACACAACCTAAAAATGATGTTGAAAAGGGAGGAATTAAATATTCACAAAGTGAGAGAAATTAAGGCATATTAACTGTTAGAATGTGGAAATGAAATGACTAACATGCACAGAGTTGATGAGAACTGCATGATTACAGATCTGTCAAAAGTTTCTAATTCTGACACCACAAGAGGTGGAGGTGCTTGTTGGCTGGTAAGGGCAAAAAATTAGGTATGGGACAAGCCGCATGATGCTGACGGATCCGAGTCAAAGGGAGGGAGACACAGCAGTGATTAACATTAGGCTCCGTTCTGTGCTGAGGCTGAACTTCGTGATCACAAAATGAATACTAATTACGAGCACAAAACAGACTTTACGTCGACTGGACGCTCGAAGCTGAATGTGGCTATTAAGTCCGTAATGAGGAAGGCAAGAGAAAGCCTAAAAGCTGCAGAGGCTAAATTCGGTGAGGTCATCCTACCCTCCACATTTAGGGGATGGAAAGCCAAATTGTGGCCCATCCAAACTAGAATTAGCAGTAATTATTATATAATATGTAATGATGGGATTTAAATGGCTAACACATTTTCTCTGCTGAGATCATTTAGACATGATTCATACAAATGATTAAATTAATAGATCTTCCTCTTTTCAGAATGCCAGGCAGCTTAAACTAGATTTTTCAACAGAGACTGATCCCAGGGAAATCGCATGAATAGAGAGATTTACGGAAATTGTAGGAGGAACTGGTTGAGTGTATAAGAGCACGCTAGGGTTTGAGGAATTCATGAATTCACCTCAAGGATGAGGACTCGGCTCTGGGCCCCCTGGCTTTTTTGTTTTTTTCTTAAATCTACTTATATTTTTAAAAGAGGTTTTAGAAGGTGAAGATATGAAATCAACGTCCTCAAATTAAAGAGACACAACACTGAAGCCTAAACAAATATTCATAGAGACACAGTTGCTTTCCTTGGTGCTAAAATGCAGCTATTTTTTAAAGAAAACAATTGATGTATCTAAACATACATTTTAAATAGTAATAGGGAGATGATTCAGAAAAATTTTAAATTTAGTACCAATGGAAAAGAATTTAAAAGATAGTATTTGCATATGATATACTCAGTGTAGCATCCACAATTTTCAGAAGAAAATTAAGAAAAGGAGAAATAAAAGAAAAAAGAAAAGGTCAAAGCCACCTTTGATACAGGATTTCTCCATTAACATCTCTGCTTAAACCCCATCATTGTTGTTGCATTTGAGATTGGTCTCATTTTTCCCCTCTGCAGCAGTACAAAGCAGTTACAAGGGACATGAAGAACTGTCAGAGACCCACTGTGTGTTCTGAGTGGAGAGTCTTCCAGTCCCATCGGCTGTGCAGCACAGGAACAAACGAACAGGCACTCGGGGAGGAAGCCCACAGTACGAGGCTCGGGCATGTAATAATTAACACAGCCTTGGTACCTCCGTGGCATCTTGGGATGAAAATATTAATCATTCACAGCTGTGATCACCTCAAAATCTCCTATTTTATGGCTTTGACACATCCATGAATAATGCCATTTACTATAATGTGCAGCATATCAGAAAGAATATTTTTACGGTATGGCTGCTTCTCTGCAACACACTATAAAACCAATACAAAAACTGGGCTCTCTGCAACATCTATGGAGAAAAAGAACACTGCACAGTCCTACTTCTATGCTACACTTTGCTGAGCACCTACTATGTGCTGGAATTTCCGTGTACTCTCTGTTTAAGCCTTGCAATGACACTGTGAGGGCAGTGCTGATATCATCTCCATTCTGTAAATGGAGGAGGATTGAGATCGGCCAAGCTGCCAAGGAGATACAGGCAGGGTGTGAACCTCAGGCTGCTTTGCTCCAAAGCCCACACTCTTTCCAGAGCATGGGATTCAAAGGAAACTCTAAATATTACTGTGACATTGGTTTCCGGTGTCCTCATCCTTCTTGGTCTCCGGGGGGTCATCTTGGCAATTAATTCATTTAGAGAATCCATTCAGAATTTCTTTCTCCTCTGCTTCATCACTTTCATCAGCCTTCTTTTGCACTGTGCCTACCCTTGATTCGAGCATTCGGCTCAAGTTCATGCCCTTGCCAATTCATTCTCCATGCTACAGTCAGAGTGAGAGTTTCCTGATGTAAATCGAGTTGGGAAATTCCCCTGCCTTACATCTTCACATTTTTGCCCATTGCATTTGGGATAAAGGTGGACAACACACTGCCTTACAACATCCTAAGTGGTCCTGAAGATTGTCTCTCCCCAGCCTCGGCTTCATCTTCTGTCCCCCTCCCTCTAGGTCTTTTACTAGCAACCATCAAAGGGGAGGTCTCTGTGCTCCTTCGAGCTGCCAATCCCATCCCATCTCGAGCTCCTCAACATGCCGAGACGCCTCTGTCTGTGACACTGCTTTTTCCACTCCGCCACTCCCACCCCAGACCTTGGCAAGTTCCTTCTCATGCTTTGAATCTTCCCTTGAATTTCACTTTCTCAGGGTTGACACCCTTACCTCCCCGGTCTACTTTTGAGTTTTCTACAAGCTCTCATAACACCACGGATGTTCTCCTGGCAGTTGTCACAATTATAATTATTATTGGTCTTATTATTTGTATAATAACATCTGGTCTCTGCAATAGATTTTAATCTCCATGATGGCAGAGTCTGGAATTCTCAGTGTCAGGCATATAGTAGGTGCTCAATAGATACTTGTTGACAGAAGGAAGGAATGAAGGAAAGATTGCATGAAGCATTCTTCATTTTGGGCCAGAATCCTTTCCTAGTGCACTTTCTCCACTGTTTAACTAACAGAGAAGACTTTCCTCACGGACATTTCACACGACTTGGCAACACCCAGGGCAGATTGCATCATGAACAGGAGGGGAAGGGCCTAGTGGATGCCCTCAGAGGATCATTTGACTGCAGGAGCATAGACTCCCCAGGCAAAAGGAATCCGTACTTCTCCCTGTAGCCTTCCCAAACTTCTACCACACACCTACCTTAGGTAGTTCTAACCTGTGCTGTAATTGCTTGTTTGTCATCTGGGTCCCCAGGGCAAGGACTCATCTGGTTGGTATTTGCAAGCGCTTGGCATCCAGCACGGGGCCTGAGCACATCGGGTACTCAGGAAATGACTGTTAAAGGATGATTTCATTCATTGTTATAGTAACTCAATGAGTAACTGAGCGAATAACTAGAGGAATCAGTAAGTTAGTGAGTTAACCACAGAATAAGCAAAAGTGAATTTGAAAACAATGATTCACACAAGTTTTTCCTCAAGTGCAGTCCCCCCCAGTGATGGCACGAAAGATAATTTTAAAGCATACAGAAACTAACTTTTAAATCTGAGTCGCTAAGGAATGAAGAAACAGATGCTGGAAAAAAATATTTCACTCGCCTATTAAATCCTTTATATCATTGATATTATTACTTGGGACAACTTCAGTTAAATGAAATAGTAAACCAATACAGTACTATTACAGAAGGTACATGAATGTGGCAAGTATCATGAAATTGGTATATAATTGAGTGTGGCTTGGGAACGCGTGGGTCTACACTGAATGGAGGAAAACTCCTAAGATTTCATGAGCATTTATTATACTATGTTCCAGGTACTATTTTGAACACTGGACCAGTATTAATTCATGGGATCGTCACAATAGCCCTATGAGTAAAAACCATCCCGTTTTGCAGCTATGGAGAGGTGAAATCTTCCCCCAAGGATGTGTCTTTAATAAGTGTTTGACCCAGGATGCAAATCCAGGAGCCCACGGTCTTAACTACAGCACAGGGCGGAGTGAACGCCAAGGGGCGCGAAGAGCAAATGTGCGAGTGAGCGGGCGAAGGGGACAGCGAGGGCGCACGTGGAAGGGACTGTGTACCCTCCCTGGCAAGTGGCGGTCCTGAGCATGCCCAGAACTAGAAAGGATGCCGGCAGTGCCCCTCACCTTTGTTCTGCTGCTTGTGTTTTGTTGGCCAGAATAATGCAGAGTAATGCTTTACACCTTCCCTTCTTCCACGTATCAAATGGAGACAGTAAAAGCCCCGCTCACCGGGTTGGTGTGAGGAGTAAGTGGCGGCAGCGCACTAACGCGCAGGACCACAGTGACGGCACCTGCTAACGCTCCTCCTAGGGGACTTTTATTCTGTAGCAGGTTTGGTTTCAAATCCTGTGCTCAAGAATACAAAAGAGACATTAATTTTTCTGCCCCTAGACTTAATTTCATTGTCAATCCTTTTAAAACCAGGTGGCATAAAACTGATTTGGGGTCTCACCTCTCCCCTTTCCTTGAGGTTGAATCTTAAATTCCAGAGGTTACAGTTCTAGTCACTGGTCATTGTTACTTTCCATACTGGTCTACAACGACGTCCTCGTTTAGTCTTGATCATGAGAGTTAAAGCTGCTCTCTCCTCGCCACAAAACGCAAGTGTCTGTCAGCCGTCCCTGCCACTTCCCAGCCACGCTGGGATGGAAGTAACTTCCTCATTCTCCCCACTTTGTAGGACGGTAGGGGAAAGCCCTTTGCAGGGGCCTTGGGTCTATCCGTTTCCCATCCTGTATCAGTCAAGATTTGGTTTCAGAGAATATTTAATATGCTGGCACACTCAAACGTTGCTGGATCACCTGCAGGAGTGACCGCTGGAATGGCACTGCAGGGAGCTGGGACCCCTGCAAACATGAGGAATATGGTGAATGGGGAAGCTGCCACTGGAACCCTTGGCTTCAAGAACACTTCCCGATTCAGGGTTAAGAAGCTGCTTCCACCGTGGCCAGCCCCAGAGCCACACCGTGCCTGCCACATTTGTACTGGCAAAACCAGACACTCTACACTCTGCCTCTTGACACCACAAAACCAACCTCTGGATATGAGGGTCACTTCTAACATGGAGAACCCCAATCTTCCATGTTTGTGCTTTCCAGAAGAAACCACAGAAACAGCAGGAGTGTGACTTCAACCCCATTCCTGTCTTCTCTTTCTCAGGAAAATGCAAAAAGGGTCAGAAAGAGAAAGGAAGAACTTCTAGACCGCTACCAAGTAATTCTCTCCCAATCTTCCAGCTCAACTTCCTGACACTCTGGAGATGTGAGCCTGGGTGATCCATGAGGGAAGACTCGTGGGGATGGTTATAGCGAGTTCCACCTTGGTGTTGTGCAGCTTCCTTGAGAATGTGAGCGTACCTGGCACCTTCCGTATTGCTGCCAGCCTCTGCAGACTCTGCACAAACTCTGGGTGTACAGATTTTGGTATACAAGCCCTTTTCAATGATGCTGATCTCTCAGTGTTCTCTTCACAGCCACCGTGCCAATGTTATTACCTTCCCATTTTACAGGTGAGAAAACAGAGCCAATACAAGTGAAGCATTCAGTGTCACACAGCTACAGGGCAAGATTCAGGTTTTGTTGATCCTAAAGCTTATTCAATTTGGAGTCTCCAATTTGGATTCTCCTTTAACAAAGGAATCCAAACTACTGATACAAAATTAGATAAGGAAGTAAATGTTTATTTGGAATGAGAAAATAAACCAAGACAAATCACAAATTTTAAAAAGCTAACAAACCACAAACATCACAAAATCTAGAAAAATAACTTAATATTTTATTAACTGCCTGACATCTCTAAAATATTTTTCTTTTTTTTCTTTTTGCTTTATACTCTTTGATCATTTCTTCATGACAAAGATTTTATAAAATATTTTTCTATAGAGAAAAATAAAAGAAAATAATTTAGGGTTTCCCCTAGTATGGCTGATCAAAACCTTTTCTATTATTGATAGTTTACAAATATTTATGTGAGCTCTATAACACATTATTGGTAATGTCATATGCATTTTTAGAACAGTTGTCAACTTTGGGAAAGCCTCTATCAAGTTGTTTTCATATATGAGCTGTAGGATTTCAGGGAAATTTCAAGCTTTTTCTGTGCAGTGACTAATCTTAAACACTCTTTGAATCAAGGATCCCTAGTTACCAGATTGTCACTTATGCACTTACTTAATGGTGTTTTATGAGTTTTATGTTATCCTCATCTATGTTCGTATTCTGTGTCAAATCAGCAAGAAAATTTAAACAGTGGAATTATGATAATTTAGAAAATTTCCATCACAAAGAAACATGATATATGGTGTATTCATACTTGTGTATATGGCATTAATGAGTGCACTCTTGAGAGAACAGAATTTCCAATTGGACGAAGTGCTAATGAGAATCGAATCTCCCCGCTTACAAGGGCAGACATCTGATAGTCGGAAGAATTTTTCACAGGCCAGCTTCCTGCTCCTTTCGTTCCGAACAGTTTCTCCTCTACTACCCATCGATGGTGTAGACACCTTAGGATATATTCATATCGCAGAGCTGCCCTTGGCCCTGAACCTGCCCACCATAGCACTGGGTTAGTCAGCACAGCGAGTGTAGGAGTGTTCCTGGGAGTCACTCCTACCCGAGGATACTAGCAGTACCTTAATCATAAATATATCATAGTACCCCATATAAAGCTAACCTCAACTCACCTTTCCAATACCTGAATCTTAAAATGCCAGCGGTCATTCTAATGCCACCTCATTCAAAGGGAAGAGCGATGGAGCGGACGTTGGAGTGGAAACAGACAGCATCTTAACCAGCATGTTTAAATCATTGCACTTTTGTAGATTTTATATGTACATACAGCCATGACGACACATCGGTAGGATTCCACTCCCAAGGCCTGAAATGGGAGAGTCTCAGAAGCTTAAGCTTGCTCGGCCTCAAGGCATAGCCGCACAGCCGGAAACCAGATATGGGATTTCTAACTCTTTCCACTATGCCTGAAGACCTCCCCGTTTCTAGAAGCGTCTGCATAGTCTGGGGACATCTTCTTCCTCTATATTAGCCACAATTAATAATCAGAAGCAGAGACACAGCCACTTAACGTATATCAACCACTCTTCCGGGAGTGAGCTGTCACCCTGCAGTTCGCTTTTCCCGAGATAGGGAAATTGATAGGTCACTAGCGTCTGTGAATAGCACTCGAAAGGTATCATATTTATTTTAGCTGCAGCTTCAAATCAGTGGCTATCTGCATTATGAAGAACATCATTCTATAAAACACATTTGGCCTTCATTTTTCAAATGCTCCTGAAGGGAACATATGGTAATCTGTTTAACTCCATATTCCACAGAGACACCTAAACTCCACCCACCAAGCACTCATGCCATTTTTATTATAAAATTCATGTCCTTTATATACTTTAAATATTCCTGCTTTCTTCTTAGATGGTTAAAAATACCTGAAGGCAACAAGACTACCTTGTTTACCATGAAATTCATGAGTCATGCTCAATTGTCATTAAGTATAACAGAAATATTATTCACCAGGGGATTGAAAAGTACATATCGGCGGAACCCATATCCTTCTGGGTTTCAGATATGAATTCTTTTGAAGTTGTTTTTTATCAAGACCCATCCTAACGTATACTCTCAACTGGATCTTTTGAGTTATTTGTCTCCTGCTAGAAGTTAACCTCTGCGAGTTTTTCTTGATTGTTCGGTTTTGAGGCTGTATTTCAGAATCTGATTATTTTTCCAGATCTGAATATTTCTTCTCCTTGCTTCTATTCTCTCATGAACAGTGCCATTTAACACACCGACTCTAAAGCTTAAATATCCCTAAGCTCACTGTCCTTCCCTTCTCTTGATGAGAGCTCGACATGCAATGTGACGATGGAAACTCCAGATCTCTTTTCTAACGATACAGTTCTTACTGATGTTCAGACCGCGAACAAGAGCCAGCGTTTAGTTGGGAGTGCTTGCCAATGCAAGGGAGGGGGCGTAGTTCCTAAAATTTGGTTTGTGGGACAAGTGCAGTTTCTCTAAAAAATCCGTACAGTTCTTTTTCCAAAGAAGACTTAAACATGAAGTATTAACCTGCCTTTTGTTACACACAGCAGCATTTCCAAAAATGGTCTGCGTCTTGGTGATTCCCTGTGGTGGTCGAGTATATTTAGAAAACATGTCCTTTTAAATCCCTCTCTTTGGTTTTTCATAATACTTATTAGCATATCTAAGGCTCTAGAACTCCCTCACTAAAACAAACAAAATCTAACTTTTTATTTTTTTTGTTTCCCAATTTCACTTGGTCATGTAACTCTTGTTTTTCCTCTAACATTCAGTGAAACTCGTGCTCCAAAAACCATGCTTTGGGGAATGCTGCTATAATAAATTTGTTCTGATTTTTCCATGACATATTATTCTTTAAATGAACAGATTTTATGCAATAGAGGATCATATCAATACGTTTAAGACCATTTGATTAAACTTATTTTTTTAAGAGTAAAAAAAATGCTTGCATGAAACAATGTAGACATTTTATGTAAACCTCAGAATAAGGATCGGAATTCAGAGTTTGAGTTTGAAGACCTTGAGTTGTCTTTCTGCATCCCTAAGCCATAATTAATGGGACTGGGCAACTGAGTGGCCAAGCATTTATTTACTCATTCATTAATTACTAATTTATTCTTTGATTTATTCAGCAACTACCATGTGCCAAGCTCTGTTCTCCATACTAAAGGTGGTATGGATAACTTGCCCATCGGGAGTTTGTTGTAGCCTATTGAAAAAGTAAATGTTAAATAAATAATGACACAGATACATATTTAATTTTAATTGATGTAAATTTTATAGCAGAGAGGAACATGGTGGAGTGATAACCCATAACAGGAGAAAATGGCCCCGTTTGGGGGAGGAGGAGGTTGTTCCCTAAGGAGGTAACAATTAGCCTGATACTGAAAGAATGAGTTGGAACAAATCACGTTGAGGCAGGAAGAAAGGGTATTCCAGTCGTCAAAACAGAACGTGCCAGAAGGAAGAAAATGGAAGAAGGCCGTGAGGCTGGAAGCTGGCAGGCTCTAGAGAGAGGAGGGGGACACAGCTGGAGATGTGGGTGGGGGCAGGTTTGCTGAGACCCAGAGAGCCAGGAAAATATATATATGTATTTTCATTCCAAGATCAGTGGGAAACAGGGCTTATCATACCTTCCAGTTACAAAATAAGATGAAAAAGAGTTCTTTGTATCCAGAAAAAAATAAATTCTATCCTGATCCACTTAAGCATCATTTAATGATAAAAGATTGCCTCCAGATTAATGATGAAAATTAAGCAGCCCCAAACGAGAGAGGCTTCAATTACCCAAAAAGAACCAAGCCAGTTTCAGATCCAAGAATTCCACAGTCACGAGACGAGGAGAATGAGGTGCTGCCTAACAGAAGCTGGTATCCCACATAAAGGCACCCAGAAGACGCCGCTCCCAATCGAGATGACCCCAAACTGCTTTACTTATTATCCCTCTCTGATACATCTGAAATGAATTGGTTTTAATCACAGTTAGTGAACGAGGAAAGAAGGTGGGATTTCCATCTCTTCAGCACAATAAGTTTCTCAGAACAAGTCGTCTTTATAGATAATTCCATGTTATTCCAGTCATACTGTCTGGATATCCGGGACTTATTTAATGGAATGGTTGGCTTTAAATACTTCCGGAAGAAGGCTTTTAAAATTCAGAGCATATGTCTTCACGACAAGAGGTCAGGGTTTGTGATCACATATTATGCCCTCAGATTTAAAATACCGTCTTCGTTGTAGGACGAGGAGAGGAGGGTAAACCTTGCAGAAGTTAGTAGCTAGTTCTTGGGAGGAAAATGCCTGCTCGAAATTATTTACGATGAATAATAGTAGTAATAAAATTGCCTTAATTCTCCAAACCATTCCAAGACCAGAGGGAAACTGATCAGTCTCCTTTATTTCTGCAAAACGGCGTTTCCAAGATTCTAGGCGCCCACCAGCAGCACTGTTCCTTTTGTATGTCTCACTGCCCCAACCAGGAGTCTCTCCGTCTTGTTGGATTTATCTCCACGTCTGCCCCCTGACCCTTTCCAAGCCCAGATCAGTTTTCATTACCTCTTTTCAGAGAGGTAATTATTTAAAATGTTCCATAGAGGATTACTAGGCCAAGGGGATTTGGGGCCACAGCTACTAGTTTAGAATAGTGAAAAGACCCTGGGTCCAAATTCAGGTTCAAATCTCAGAGAAGTTGCTGCCCTTCCTTAAGCCTTGTTTTCTCCATCTGTAAAATGGGTATCAAGCCACGTTGTGACTACTCTAGTAACAGTGCAACCCAGGGGCCAATGTGCTTGAGTTCTATTCATGGCTCTCTCATGTGATCTTGGAAAAATCATTTCACCCCTATAAACTTCAGTTTCCTCATCAAGAAAATGGGGATAATCATGGTAGCTTTCTAATGGTCTGTTGTGAGAACACAATGAGATGATACATGTAAAACATTTAGGGCGTACCTGGTGCCACATGAACACTCGGTAGTTATTAAATTGTGAGTATTAAGATTACACGTGACCACAGTAGGGTGTCGGGACTGACACCTTCTCCTAAAACCGCAAACCTCTCATCAAGTCGTAATCCAGGCTCCATCTGCCACGCTTGCCGATGCAAACACACCAGTCCCTGCTTTCCCTGCAATCTTTCGCCCCTTTTGCATTTCCCTTTTGCATCTCAAGGTAGCTCTATTTTCACCACTGTCCTGGCTTGGTAGCACTGTAGGCCTGGGATGGTGTCTTGTTTCACGTTCATGTAATTGGCAATAAATATTTCTTGGCAATAAATATTTGATACATTTGTTGCACTACCCTGGGGAGCCCATGTTCTCACTGGATTCATCCCACACTTGGTGGACACCATTGCTGCCCTGCAGTATATCGGGCTAGAGACCCCGCTGCAGAAACCAGCCCCATGCAGAAGGATGCCAACACCCCCTCCCTATGGCTTAAAGACCACCATACCCAATTTCACCCTAGGCAGTTGGAGATTCAGGATTTTAATTTCCCCAAATCAATCCACAGGTGGAAAGTTCACATTCTGAAATTTTACTAGTTTTGCAAGGATATCTCTCTGCTGTAATAGAACAATGTGACCAATGGAATGGACTTTTTCAGTATAGAGGGTTTGGTTTGGGGGTTTTAAAATTTTTTTAATTTTTTTTTATTTTTTTAATGAGTGGGAGACACAGTGGAGGCAGCATATTATAGTGTTTAAGAGCAGGAATTAGACTTCCTGGGTTCCCATCCCAGTCTTCCTAGTAGCCTTAGGCAAGTTACTAATCTCTCAGTTATTTTCTTACCTGTAAAATGGATAATATTCATTTTTACTTCACAAAATTGTTAAGATGCATCAATGGTGAGAGCACTGCCCAGTACGTGGTACGCACCAGAGCATGTTAGCTACCAGAATTACAGTTCCTTCAATGATATCAAGTGTAAAACTTGATCCCACAGTGCTAGGTTGAGTCTCATTATTGGGGACGTTTCCTTAAGAGCCTGTGCGTGGTGGGAGGGGTTGGGAGACACCTGCTGGGTGCCACACACTGTTCTAAGAGGTGTTAACAACAAACAGTGTCTCTGTTTTTAAACTAATACAAAGTGGAAAAAAAGATCTGATAAACATATGAACAAGATAATTTGGTTCTGAGCACCATGGAGCTCATAAGGCGGGATGTGTGATAGCAAACCAACAGGCGGTCAGTTTTTGATTGGTGATTAGGGTAGGGTTCTCTGAGAAGGTGGCATTTAAGCTGAGATCTGAGTACAACAAGGGAATTATCATGCAGAAAGCCAGGGGACAAAATACCAGACAGATGGGGAAAATTTGATTAACCAAGCATTTATCTGAATAACATCTACCTCACTCATCTAGACCAGAGATCAAGAAGCTACGGTTTACGGGACAAATCTAGCCAATGGCTTCTTTCTATAAATAAAGTTTTATTAGAACAGCAACTATGCCCATTGGTTTGCATGTTTTTTATGGCTGCTTTCATGCTGCAACAGCAGAGTTGGGTAGTTGTGACTAAGGCCATATGGCCTACAAGTCTGACGTATTTACAGTCTAGCCCTTTACAGAAAAACTTCACTGGCTCCTGGTCTGGACCATAAGCCCCTTGAGCATGGGGGTCACACTGTCTGTCAGCTCCTGCTGTTTCCTTCCGCCCTAGCGGTGTCTGACATAGCAGACCCCAGTAAATAGCTGGAGAAGGAGGGAATGTAAGGTATTTTTTGGCTGTGCCATTGTTTTTCTTTTTAAGGGCTTTTTAAAGAATAAAAGCATATGAAATGATGGTTTCAGAACACGTTTGTCCTTTAGGAGAAGATCACTGGTTCCCACGTGTACAGAGAAGCAGAAATATGGAAGTGGTGGCCCAGGTGGTAGCTGTAGTTTATCCCACCATATGAATTTCCTGCAAGGTACCCAGATCAAGACGGGTTCCACCCTGAAATGCAGCAGCGGTTCTGTCACGCAATCTGGCGAGGATCAAAGGACAAGCAAACTACCCCCTTTGCCAGCTTTGTGGGTAACTTCACACGTGTGTAAAGCCAATGCAAAGTGGCATCCCTTCAGCTCGGCATACGCCGGGGCTCCTCAACCTTGGCACTGTCCACATTTGGGCTCAGAGAAGTCTTTGTGGTGGGAACTGTCCTGTGCATTGCATAATGTTTAGCAGCATCTCTAGTTGTCACCCAGTAGATGCCAGAGCACCTACTTCTCCAATCAAAAAATATCTCTAGACATTGCCAAATGTCCAGGGCTGGGGACAGGAGAGTGGGCAAAATCATCCTCAGTGAAGATGTCTTGGCATACCCTGAAATAGTCCTCTTCTTTCCATGAGAACTTTGAGGTGTTGGAAGCAATTCCTCTCACAGATGAATGTTTAGAGATTTGTGATATTTAGCAGCCAGCCTTCCATATCGCATCCAGTGGGATGTGGATGCCAAGTGAAGATGACAATGTTGATGATTCCCAATAATATCATGGAGAGCACTTTCACCTACTACGGGAAAACTTTTTAAAACTGTGAAATTTACTCCAAGGCTGAGAGTTGCGGGCCCTCTTTAAAGTGGGGTGTTATTAAGTAATGGTTGTTACTCTAAAAATCTCTCAGGCACAAATACAATCCAAGTGCTGTGATCCCCACCCCGCTGCTCATCGATCAGATGTGACAAGAAACCTCTGACCTCTCTCCCTGCGCTCACCATGGCTGAACTGAATCTGCCCGCCTGCCTCGAGCTGCTGCTGAGCAAGGGGCAGCACCAAGAGCAGGCGCAGGCGCGGGCGGCATTCTCTGCTGAGAGGGTCCGGGAGGGAGCCCAGAACAGAAGAGAGAAACAGGAAAACAGTGTAGCAGGAACCCAGGTGGATCCAGTCTTTTCAGCAGAAAAGGAAACGGCATCAGTACGACCTCTTGGGAACAGAAATTCACAACAGGGCCATCTCACCTCACTGGATATTGAGCCTGCACATTCACGGTTGCTTAGTGCGTCCTATCCTCCCGCATTGCTGTCACTTTTGATACAGTATATTTTATTATTCTATTTATTATTATATATCAAACAATTTCAGCAAATAATTTTTTCTAACAAAAAAGGATCATAGGTTGTACACTAGCAACGTACAAATATATATGCATGCATATATATTATATATAAACACATGTATAAATATGTGTACATGTTATATATAAACACACATAAATGTGTGTATAGGCACATACATATGTACACATATTATACATGTATTTGATTCACATTTTGTTTTTAACTTGGAGTTGTCAATGTTTAAAAATAGAGGAATCTTTCATGAAAAAATTTGGTCTTTTGCTTCTCTCTGAAATCCAAAAGACCCGGCACTACCACCACACCCACCTTCTGAAATGATTCGTAGACACTGCAGGCCAGCAGCAGGGCGTGCGCTTCAGTTTACCACACTCCCCACCACTCCCTAATACCTGAACCCTGGTCATTTCACACATTTCCATTAGCTGCCTGGACGCGCTGGCAGCTCTGCTTGCAGCTTTTTGGATAGATTAATTTTATCTTTATCTTTGGCCTCCTTCTGCAGCCAAGCTAAGTCTCTTTTCACTTTCAAATAATCCTGCCCCGCATACACTGCTTCCATAAAAGTTTCCTTGACTAGTATTATTCAAATTTCTTCCTCCCATGATTTTCTCCCCTCAAATATATCATACTTAATTTATGGCAGCACTTGCCAAAATGTATGCTGTGGAACAAATACATATTTTGTAGATAATGTAAGGATTCTATGGTTGAATTAATTAAGAAAATTCCACAGTACACAAAGTTTAAAGTGTTTTTTACAGCATTATTTTTCAGAACCTATAAAACACAAATGTGCATTGTGACTTTGCAAGAAGAGGCAGGGTATGTGAACATTTTCTAGTTTTCAAAACATTTTCAAATATTCACTGTCATTATATTTGCTTGCCTTTTAAAAAATGTAAATGATTTAACATTAAACATTTAAAAATTTAAACAATATTTTTGATAATTATTTTCAACCACAAATATGTTACAAAAAAGGGAGGGGTAGACCATCATAGGGGCCCCACCTTTTTATTTTTCAAAGATTACTAAAAAGCAAAATGTAACTCCCATCAACAATAACACCTTTGTGTAGAAAAGTCATTTTGAAAAATAGGAAAAATGATATCTGGATAAAAGACCATCCTTTATGTTTGGCTTGTAAAATGTGTTCTATGTTTTTCCTATTTTCCTTATTTCATTGATGATTTGTAAAATCTTTGTCACAAACTGTCACCAATGTGCAAAACTGAATTTGGGAAACATTGGTCTACACTGCATTAAATCTGGCAATAACACAAACTCAAAAGCCACGATAAAAAGAATTCACACATGAGAGAGAGACAGTGAGTTTCCAAGGAAAGGTTTTCTATGAGGCTGTGGAAATACGCTGAAGCAACGGGGGAGAAGACAAGAATGAGATGAAACTAGACCTTCTCTTTGAGGGGCGTTTGTAGGTTTCTTTCTGCTAAACCTGGTCTTACATTGGAATCACACTGGGGAGGTTTTGAGTTCCTGCTTGAGCTGTAGGGACTGTCCTTGGTGGACTGGCATTGACGGGGACAGAGTGATGATCAAGATGCCAAGTGAACGACCTTGACAGTTTGGGTCAGAACAAAGAGAAACACAAGTAATACTTTGAGAGTTGAGCCAATGTAGTCTAAAATTTTGAAAACATGTGATTTATTTAAACCATCTGAAGATGAAAGAGGATGATGATGATTTTAGTGATTTTTGAAGAGGTAGCAACACAAGATATAAATATGTTTCAATCATCCATCACATGCATAGATCTTGCCCTTGGAATGGGGGGTTGTTATTTCTCGCTGCAGCAAATTTTTTGAGTCAAAACTGGGTAGAAACTTTATTAAAGTCTTAATGTATTTTATAAAGTACTTTTTTTCTTTGCTATTTTAACCATTGCCACTTGATCAGGATGATGAAATATGGAGCCTCCAAATAATCCATTTTTAAGGAGAATTTTTTTCTTTTTTATTATTTTACATATTGGTGTTTTGTCAAGAGAGTAATAAATCCTTGAGGGCAAGAACTGAAACTACACCTTTTAGGATCCTCCCTGCCTGGTGCCCAGTAAGTCCTTGCTAAATGCTTTTGTGAATAAATAAATCAATGTGAAAATAGTGAATGCAGACCCAAAGACAGCCTGTTTCATTTTTTTTCATTTTGTACTTTTTAAATTAAACTTTTTGAGATCATTGTAGAATCACATGCATTTGTTAAAAAAAATAATATGGAGAGATCCCACCAGTTTCTCCTGGTGGCAACATCTGGCCAAACTGTAGCACAGTATCTCAACTGGGACACTGACACTGATACAAATGCAGGACGTTTCCAACCTCACAGGGATCTCCACGTTGCCCTTTCACAGCCACCTCCCTCCTGCCCCCAGGCAGAAGTCCCGGTTCCCCACTTGGCCTCCACTGACACCAGAAAGGGGGTTCTGGGACTCCTGGTTACGGCTGGTGGGTGGGAATTCTAGCTCCCCACTGGCAGGAGGGCAGTGCCTTGTTGGTGTTCCCATGTGGCCTGCACTGGCACCCCACGGGGAGGGCATGGAATTGTTACTTAGCAACAGTGGTGGCCGTCCTGATGCTTCCTGGGCCTCTCTGACACCTACCAAGTGGGGGCACCAAGGTGCCCCTTCATGGCGTCGTGAAAGTGGACGACTTAGCTTTCCACGGGGTTTTGGCTGGCATGGGAGGGCTGGGGACACATTTTTTTCTGTGTTATTTGGCTAATGTAGAATGTTTGTTATTTAAAAGTTTTCTAGAGCCAGGTGTGGTGGCTCATGCGGGCATAGTCCTCAGCTAGTAGGGAGGCTGAAGCAGGAGGATGGCTCGAGCCCAAAAGCTCAAGGCTGCACAAAGCTATGACTGTGCCACTGCACTCCAGCCCGGGCATCAGAACAAGATACTGTCTCTAAAAAAATTAAAATAAAACAGTTTTCTGTCTGACTAGGCTGTCCCTTTCCTGCTCCTTCAGCTAGAGAGAGCAGCCATTAGTTGCAGCTTTTTTAAAATACCAGTTGGTGTGTGACTTCTTCAGCTCTAAGTCTGGATGTATAAGGCACAGCGACCATCCAGGGATGATACCACCACGCCATCCTTGGGGTCTCGGGATCCCTAGCTGGTCTGTCTTCTCTCCACCTTTCACTCTTATGTTTAGTGTGTGTGTGTGTGTGTGTGTGTGTGTCTAAAATGTCCAGATTTTTTAGTTATACTTAGAGGGAGGAATAGGAAAAAGTACGTATACACTATCTTTCCAGAAATGGCAGTTCTTATTTCCCATTTAAAAAGAGGAAATTAAAAAAAAATAAATCCCCTGAGCATAATACATTTCAATGCTCTTCTTGAACACTGTGTGTTTTTTATCTAAATGGACACCTATTCAAATATTATTTTAGTGTTCATCCATCCACAAGCGGTACCAATCAAAATGTAACTGGTTAAGTAGTAGGAATCCCATAGTCAATTTAATATATAATAGACCTTCCATTTCAAAAACAAATTCTCACTCATCCTGACTTTCTTCCTTGCATGCATAAAATGCGCGCATTTACATTTTGATGTATTACTTTTCTGATATCTCCTACCCTCGCTTGGAGGCAAATAGTTTACTTTGAATTAACTTTTCAAAACATAAAAGAAACGAAAGGTCAAAAACTTACAGTTAGATACATTTGTCTTGCTTTCACATCCAGTCTACTTATCTGAGGTTAACAGAAACAAAAACACCACAGAATGTATTTTCTCTAATTTCTCCTGTAAAAACATGTTTTTCCTTTTTTTTTTTTTTTAAATAAAGAAAGTTCATAAATATGAGAAATCACTGAAGACCTTTCAAAATAGGGAAGCAAGCTTCAAAACACAGATCCATTTCTGATGTTCTCTCATTTAGGAGGGAATTTTATTTTAGGGCATGTGACGTGGGGACGTGCCCAACTTTGGGGACGGCGGCGGGAATAACGGGGACTGGAGAAAGAGCCTCGTGCCCGAGATACTGTGCTCTCCCCTGCTGCATGCCCGGCCCTCGACCGAACTTCACCTTTCCTTCGCCGTCGCATGGCGCAGGCCGACTCTGTCTCAGAGGAAAAACGCCCAGCTCCGGATTTAAGAATGAGAAGTAACTAACGAAGGGAAACTCATGTTACCGGCTTAGAACACGGTAGAGAAAAAGCAAGGCGCTGCATTTATGACAGGAAATTTGGGGCTGAAAACCGAAGATGACTTTTAATCATAAAAATCACAGTTTGAAACCTCAATGACTAGAAACTTAGCTAACGGAGTCTCTCGGCAAACTAGAAGCTGTGGGTTTCATCCTCTCTTAAATACGCGCGCACAGACATGCACACATTCACGTCATCTAGCTTTTAAAATTGCCAGGATGCTTCCTCTGTCCACAGACATTCACAATTCCAGTCTCTTCCCTATTTCTTCTCCCCTTTTCTCCCTTTCACAGTCTTATAAAGAATCCAGCTGCTACCCTCAGTGATGTCTACACGGGAGCGAAAGTCATCTCAGCAGGTCGCATTACCTTCCACACAGGACCTGTGCTTTTCAAAGGCAGATTCGTAATTGTGGAGTCAAATTGACAACACTCTTCCAGGGAACTTTCTTTAATTCCCCTTCTCTACATCTGGTTTAGATGTCCTACTGTGTGCCACCAGAGTTGCGTATACATGGCTGTATCACAAAATCTATTACCCAAGCTGCCTGAGAGCCGGAGCAAATGTCTCAGTCGATTTGGTCTGATCTCCCCAGCATCTCCCAATACAGCGTTAATGTGTAATAGTCGAGTGAATGAATGAGTCATCGACAAACTGACCAACAAACAAATAAAACAAAAACCAGAAAATCTTTAAGAGGCAATACCCTGGCACCACATGGCCAGAGTGAAATACAGTAGACAAGGCAGGGTTGTCACACTTTTCCAGATAGATGTGCGTGGCACCATTGTTTATGACACCAAAAAGTTGGGGAAGAATACCTATGCCGTCAACGTGGGAACAGATAAATTAAATGTAGGATATTTAGCATTTTAAAGGAATGAGCAAGATTAGTAGGTATCGACACGAGGGACCTCAGAAACATGGTGGAAAGAGATTGCAGAATGAGCCATACATCATGATACGTTTATATAAAAGTAAAAGGAACACCAAACAATTCTCTATATTTTGTGTAAAAATAACAAAACAATTATATGTATTTTCTCAGGGAATAGAACATAGATGCAATTTATTTTTTAAAAAGAAAAAAAGGTCAGAAGGCCATATTTCAAGCTCATGGCTGGTTCCCTCAGGGGAAGAGAGGACTGAAATGGAGACGGGATCACAAGGGGGACGTTCCTACTATTCTTATGGCTCATTTCTTTTTAGAAGGAGAGTACTTTAGTCACACATATTCCTTGCATACTGAAATTTTTTTTCCCTATACGCTAAAAGTTGTATATTCCTAGACTTGAAACTTTTGCAAATCATGACCCCAATGCTCTAGAATGTCTTGGGAGGATTTACAGGCTTTTTTTTTCCTCCCTTCTTCTTCATCAAAAGCTGAGAAAAACATTTGTGAAGGATATTGCTTAGGCCAATCCTCCTCATTTTGGAACAATCTCATTGTTTGTCAACTGCCAGCTTTGACATTCTCTCTCACTTCCCACGGGCTGGCAGCTGAGAAGGAATCTGCAGCCAATTTGGTTCTCCCCCTCTGAAGAAACAGCCTCGCAGGCTGCACTGTGTTTGGAGAGAACTAGTAAAATGCGCATTTTCTCCCTCTATTCCAAATGCCCAGGCGTGTGTGTTAAGATGGGGAAAATCTGCCTCGTGGCAGAAATGTGCTATCAGCATCTTTCATAAGAATTAATTTTCTGATGTAGCTTGGTGTTTGATGGAAAGACTTGATAGTACAACAAAAAAAGCTTCCAGACTCCACCCATTACTTCCAAAAGTTTGCAATTAAAAACAGACGATATGGATGCAAATGTTTCATAATAATGACAAATGTTGATTGAGTGCTATAGATCTCAGCAACTCTATGAACTAAGCCCTCCTGTTATTGTACCCATTTTACAGATGAATAAACTGAGGTTAGGTGAGTTGCAGAGGGTCACATACCCAACATGGGGCAGAGCCACAGTTCAAATTCTGACCATGTGGTTTCACTTTTCTATTCTGCCTCATATCAGAGTCTCTCCTAACTAGTTCTTAGCATATAGAAAACCCTCAATAAACATTTCTTGAATGAATTAGAGAATATTTTACATTTGACAGACACTTGATTAAAGGACATTGTGCAAAACCAAGGGTGAGGTTAACCACTGTATATTGACAATGAGTGGCAGGACCCCAGCTGGAAAATGATCATGGGATGTGGAGCCATGAAGACATCAATACAATCCCTGACTACTCCACTTACAAACTGGGATGAGGTTCTTGGTCTTTCTAAGCCTCGATTTCCATGGGCAGGATTCTATGCTGGCCCTCAACATTCTTGTCTCCTAGTGTTCCACAGCCTGTATAGTGCCCTCCTGTAGAGTGTGGATGGACCCTGTGACTATGATGAAATACCACTCCTGTAATTGAACTGCTACTCAGTTGACTTGGAGTTATCAAAGGAAAGAGTATCTGGGTGGGCCTGACCTAATCAGAAGAAGCTTTAAAAGAAGATGAAGCATCGTGGATGTGATTGTCTGCCGGCCTGGAAGAAAGCTCTCTGCCATGTGTGAACTGCCTCTGGGGCCCATGTCACAAGGAACTGGTGTGACACCTAGGAGGTGACAGCAGTCTTGGCTGACAGATAGCACAAAAAGAGGGTGTCAGTCGTACATCCACAAGGAAATGAATGATGCAAACAGCCAGTGAGTGTGGACACAGATCCAGAGACGCAGGGGACAATCACAGCCTCAATCAACACCTGATCGAGCCTGGGGAGACCCCAAGCAAAGCATCCGGCTGGTCCACTCCCTGATTCTTGCCCCATGGGAACTGTGAAATAACAAGTTTGTATTGTTTTAAGCTACTAAGTAGGTGTTAACTTTCATATAGCAATAGAAAACTAATCAGATAGTGATAACATAGTAGAGTGGCACAAACATTAAATAAAATAATAGAGGCAAATTGTGCTAGACAATTCACCTACATTATTTCGGTCGCCTTCGTTCTTGTGAGATGTGAAGCTGCCATTTACTGCTCTGAACATGAGTGTGATGGCTGGAATCTCAACAGCCGTTGTGGCCAATGAGGACAAGAGCCACATGACAGATGATTAGTGGGAAGTTGGCGGGAGCCTGGAGCCCTTGGCCATCACCAACCTGGACTTGCGCTTCCAGTGGCAGCTCTCACAGCTGAGCTACTCTCGAGCAGTTTCCCTGTTACTTCAGCATGAACCAACCCTAACTAAGCCAGTTATGTAAATTTGTATACAACCCAATTTATTGACTCACCATTAAGCTCTCACCAGCAAAAAAAACTGGCAATGCTGATTTGACTCACAGAAGCAGGATACTCTGGACTATGTAAAACAGAGGAAGCCAAATCATATATGTGTGTGTATGTGTGTGTGTGTGTTTGTGTATATGTGTGTTTAAAAAGGGTTACTCCATTGCTGGCCAAGAATTCTGGAGAAAAAGGTGAGATTCTGTGTTTGATTGGAGGAGGTGAGAATAAATGAGAGAGACAGAGAGAGAGGGACAGAGAGAGGCACACGACAGTCCTCTGCGGAGCTGGGTTTCTCAGGCCCCCTGCCCATCTCAGCACCCTCCTGCATCTTCTCCATCAGAGGAGGAAGCAGCCCATCAGCAAGGGAGGGTCAGATTCTCTCCCGGAACACATTTCAATGCTTAAACTGCAGGCCTCTCTTTTTCTGGAGAGCATTCCTGTTTTACCATTAAAATCGCTGATTGTAACCCCACTAATCTATGAATATTGCTCACACACACAGAAAAGGAGCTAATGCGATCAAACACAACACTGATATTAAATTACCGTAACTCATTTACCTCGCCCGCACGGTACCATCGCCCCCGCCCTTTCCGGGGAACTTGTACGCGCACACAAAATCTGTAAAGTCTTCCCAGGAATACAAAAGCCTCCTCTATGATGTTGATAAGAAACAGGACAGTCACTCTCTCCTGACATATTTGTTCTTTAAAAACAAATCAATGGCACCGGGATTTGGCACCTGAATGCAGAGCAACGGCTTGATGAGGCAAAGATTGTCTTCATTAAGGACATTAATATTCATGGGGAGTAGAAAATCTGACACAAGAGAGGACTCACTAACCTTTTCTCATATTAGATTTTTACTTCTTAACACAATTACAGTCCGGCAATGACTTAATTAATGCTGCTTTTCGTCAGCCGCCTTTAAAGAGCTGTCAATTTGGTCCTGCAGAGGCTGTCAACGAAACAGAAAGACAGTCATCTCAGTGAAAAAGACACAGGAAGAAATTCAAACACTTAATAATATTCGAAGTGCTAAGCAAAGTCACATATCAACTGGGATTAACGAGAATTTTTGTCTTTTCCTTCCATCTTGTTTAAGTGAGTCTTGGCAATGGCGCGATTGGGACCTGACTACTGCTTGGGTTTCGAACACTCGAAGAGCCGTGGCGCGAAAGATACAGAGAGGGAAGGAAAGAGCCTCCCTAAGTTAAAAATGTGGCACGTGGGCGCCCTATAATCCGGGATGATCTGGGTGCTCTGCTCTTCCCAGTCACGGGGTGTGGAATTGGAAAAGACTTGAGAAAGCACATTGTCCAAACATCTCTCTTTACAGATGAGGAAATGAGTTAATCCCATGTATCTTTGACCCAGATGTTGCAGATTTAAGCTCTGCAGGCCAATATTTCGCCCGCAGATATTTTTTTCTTTTCTGAGCATGCACAGTGTTAAAAATGATTAAAATAAAGCATTTGCCAAGGTATAAAGTTTCAGGATGCAGGCTATTCTTTAAGACTCAGAATGTTCAGCCACTCTGTGTCTAAATCTCTTGGTGGCCGTGACCTGCAGAACCCGAGAGCTGATGGCCCTCTCCTGTTAGTAAAACCCTTCCCTTGTTTGAACCCACTTGGCTTCGCTCCTTTCTTTAACCCCCGGGATCTCCAGGCACATGCAGTTGACTCTTTTGTTTTACCTAACGTGACTTCCCCTCTCTCCGAACACAACCCCAGACCTTTCCAGATGTCAACACCTATGCTCGACCCCCGCATTACCAGTTTGCACAAACTATACTACTTTCAAGGCTATTTACCTCTGGTTATTTCTTGGCTGAAACAGTGTACTCTTGTCACATGGCTGGAATATTCCTCCCAGCTCGTAGCCTGCATCTCGGTTTCTCAGCTGTGGCACTGACATGGGGACTCGATAATTCTTTCTGGTGGGGGCTGTCGTGTGCATATTAGGATGTTCAACAGCACCCCTGGGCTCTACCCACTAGATGCCAGTAGTACCTGCCCTGTCTCCCCATTGTGACAACCCCAGATCTCTCCAGACATTGCCAAGAGTCCCCTCGGGGCGAAAGTCATCCTTGGCTGAAAACACTGGCCACCTGGTCCCTTCACTATCCTCATCGTCCATGCCCCATCCTCAGGGAAGCCTGTGCTGATCACTCCAAGTCATTCTCCCTTCATTCCCTCCACGGCCACCGTGCACACGGCATGCTGTATCGTGTAGCGTCGGCTTTGTTTCTTTGTTCAATATCTAGATTAGAAGAAGCAGCATGGAAGTAGAGGCTACCATAAATATTATTTGAATAAATGATCCAGGCTTTAAAAGATATACCGTAAGGTCAACTCTTAATTATGCCTCATCAGCAATGAGTTTCCTAAATCCAGGTTTCTGCGTGACTTTGGGGAAGAAAGGCGCAATGTTGCTACGCCTTCCGGTTACACTATCAGTGACGGGTCACGCAGACCTGACAAGCACCTTCCTTAGGAGTACAGAGCTCTGATTTCAGTGCTCAAAGGTTTCAAAGGTTAAGTCCCATATGTCGCACTCTGGACCTTGACTTCTGGCTTAGAAGAGATGAACAATCATTTAAAAGAGTGGCAATATGGGAATGCCTTTATTTTTTCCTGTCTGAGAAGCTACTAGAAGCAATTCTGTCTATGAAAACACAAAGGGAAACTTGCAGATTTTCTTTGCTCTGGGAGGCAGCCCCACCACAGAGAATGATCCAGGCCCAAATGTCAATAGCGCCGTGGTTGAGAGACCCTGATGTGGGCGAAGAGCTGGGAGGAGTATTCCAGTCAGGTGGCAGGAGTACACTGCCTAAGCCCAGAAATAATCAGAGGAAAACATCCTTGAAAACAGCATAGTTTGTGCAAACTGATAATCCTGGGGTTGAGAACATGCATTGACCTCCGGAAAGGTCTGGGTGTGTTTGGAGAAAGGCAAAGGTATTTGTTTGCCTTGAGAGGAGGATGTTGCAGGACTTCTTGTGGGGTTTCCCCTCCCATCATTTGCTGCCAGAGCTGGTGACTGCAGGAGAGATTCCAAATTGGCATGGGGCGTGGATGCTGACGCATAGAAAAGGTTTCTGATTCCGTTCCTTTTAGGGCTCATTATTTTTAGGCCCTCTGAGGTATTCTTGTCCTAAAGTCTCTTGATGGGCCCCAAAGAGCATTTTGGCTGGTGATCCAGGATCAATATCAGTCCCTAAGGGTTTCCTGAAGAAACCTGTCCAGGGAACACGCCCTGTGACTGAAACTGGAGAGATCCTGCCATTCCAACCACGGGCATACTTTACAGAAATTGTTGACCACACAAGTGAAACCTAAGAGGGCTTAACCCATAGGATTCTAAGTTTAAGCTACCACTCTGGTTGGAGCTAGGATCTTAAGCAGCAAAAAGGCACCCCTGTGACAAGTGAGCAAAGCCACATAGGCTGCGCGGGACCAATTCTAAACAGCGACACCATGTGGAAGTCCCAGAAACAGCAGCAGCTGGAACCTGAGGTCAGTTTCCAGACTTCTCCCTCCAACTGGCTTTTGAAGCAAAGATGACTTTATGGAGCGAATGTAACGTCTGGAACTCCAGAACGATTCACGTGGGCATGGGATCAGGATATGGGGTCAAGAAAAATTGCAAGAGGAGTATATGAATACCAAAATTTCTATTTGTGAGTGTTTATGGGGCTTTTAGTAATTAATTAGAACTAATAAAAGAGGTAGGGTTGTTTTTATTCCTCCAGTTGTAGAATCACATTATACCAGTTATGCCTTTCAGAATACACAATTTAATCTGGTTCTGATGTCAAAGACAAAGTAATCTGTTATGGGACCACCAGTAAGGGTAACGTAGAATTTAAATTTTCAGATCCAAACTTGTAGGAATTTCTTTTATTTATTATTGACCTTTTTTCTATCAAGTAACCTACTGACTGATGGAAGCATGTTCATTCAGCCTGGCAAGTTCTAAGACAGAAGCAAAGAATGGCCCCTCGTCATGTAAGGTGAAACATACAGGCTTTGGCATGATCTGGATCTGAGTTCAAAGCCCAGCTCTGCCACTTATTAGCTGTGTAGCCTTGAACAAGGTACTTAACTTGCCCAAGCTTCAGTTTCTTCATCTGTGAAATGTGGTAATTATTTCATACAAGTTAGCGTTTATAGTACTGAAAATGTATTATAATCCAAGGGAAACGCTTTTCATGCATTATTCCATGCAGTCTTTTCAAAATCTCTGTGAGGGACAGGCATCATTTTTATGAGTAAAAAGGAGATGTAAGGATGCGAGCCAATTGTCCACGATGATGCAGCTGGTAAGTTGTAACGTCAGGATGTAAACTCAGGCTGCCTTTGAGCTTGTGCTCCGACCATTACACCACGTGGCTTCTGTCATAGGGTTTGGGGATTATTAAACAAGATCAGGTATGTGAGCACTTAGCATAGAATACAGCACATGGTAAGTGATCCATGAATGCCCTCTCTTATTACTTACACACCTTAGTATCCTACTCCTAAACATCTCCTCCTCCTTATCCCTTTCTTTTAACTTATAGTGAAATCTCTTTGTTCACTTACTTCACCTTGGCCCAATTCTACACGCTTCTGTCTTATGTCAAAGCCTTCCTTCTAAGAACTTCTTTTTATTCCCTTTTGTTCACAAAATCATTCTTGTCATTGTTTGAACTCTTGTCTTCTTACCCGTTCACATCTATGCAGTAAAAATTTTCATACAGTCCTAATGTAATTGTTGGAGTTTCTGCCTGGATCGGAGATCTGTGACCCATCATGGCATCCTTGCCCCTGATAAGACCACCTCGAGTTGGAAGTGAGCCTTTCTGTGTATACTGAGCCAACACCATAAAGAAATTGAAAGCTTATAGTTGAAGTTGATTTGGCCCAGCAACCCCTCTGATGGTTCAAGTTATATTTTACCATTATCAGATTTTGAAGATTAAACCGTTTGCCTTTAAAATCATTGTTGGAAGAAAGACAGCCTTATTTTCCCACTGCAGTATCCCCCCAATCCTTAGCAGGGCTGAACCTGTCCTACATGGTGGGGTAGGCATGAGGGGCACAGATATTCCTCATTCTGCCAAACTTGAACTCAGGGAATTATCACCCACAGGTGGTCCAGCAGACACTCGGAGGGTAAAGCACATTTATCACTGAATGAACTCACTTATCTCTGAGGACTTTGTGTCTTTTGGGAGTCACACCTGTCATGGGGAAGACTGAAAACACCTTTCAAAGAAAACCTAATTTACTTAAAGAAAAGTGTGTGTGCCCCTTCAACAATCTTTTTGTGTACTATTCCATGGACAGGATGATGGAACAGACAATTTCAAGCCAAGGCACTTTTCTGAGACACCTGTCTGCAGATAACTGATCATGAAATACAAGTATCTCCAATGCCCAGGAAGAGGGATTGCAGATGCAGCCACTGTGATATGCTGGGGCAGAGATGGATGTTTGCACACCTGTTTTAGGTGGATTCTGCCCTACCCAAGGGAATAAAGAAAGGTTTTCAGATGTAACAAAGTGCTGCCTTCATCCTGGACACCCCTCGCCTTTCCATCATGGAATCAGTCTGAATCATGTGACAGGAAAGTGGGAAAGACCATTCTCATTCTATAAAATGGTTCGAGGCAATGTAAGGAGAGAAATTAATATAAATAATGCTAAGCAATTTACTTGTTTTAGAATTAGAATGCAGATATAATAGAATAAACTTAAAATGCATATCTTACTACTTTCATAATCATAACCATTTGTACTGATGTATATTTATATAAAGTCAGCTGTAATAATAGGTAATGTTTGTTGAAGGCTTACTATGTGCTGTGCCAGATAACATTCTAAATCATTTACATATCTAATTTAGTCCTGACAATACAATGTGGAAGGAGTCACTAGTTGCATTTTATGGACAGGGAAACTGAGGCTTGTAGAGGATAAGGTGTTTGCACATATCACACAATTGGTAAAGAGAGGTGACTTGGGATGAAACCAGTTCTCTCTGACTTTAAGGTTTATGCTATTAAAATCATGCCATAAAATCTCATTTCACACACACAATGTATGTACAAATTTGTGTCTGTTCACACTCCCAGATTCTCATACATGTGTGTAGATTGGACTCTGGGATGTCTCAGATAATGCATGGATGTAGAAATAGTGGGACTGGATATTCTTGCACAGCAATAATGTTTAGGGTGGCTGTCAACAAGCCTTAACGTAGAAATAAACAAAGTGAAACAAAACATGCAAATTGGGTAATAGCAATATGCCGCATTTACCCGTTGTCTCTTTAATAAACAGCTTGGAACCCTGAAACAGGGAAGGGTTTAGTGTTTGGGTGTGTGGAATTCTCATCTTAATGCTTAATGCAACTTCCATATCAAACGCACCCTAGGACAGGATGGATTGCATTTAAGTGCGTCCATTTGGGGTACTTTTGGGAAGCAATTACCAGAGGTAGAGATAAAAATGAACTTTTCACTATAAACTTGTGCTAACTCTTACATTCACTTTTAATGAACAGGTTGTTCGTGGTTCTCAGCGTGTCTGCATTTTTCTTTAGACCTCGTTTCTTCCCTTTGGCTGTAATGAGGGGGGAAGAGAGAAGTGGAGAGCCACTTCGAGTCCTGCAATAGTTCATAAATATCTCTTTAAATATGAAACTGTCTAAACCCTTGGTGGCCATGACTTATTTATGAAGCTCCCTATCCAAACTTCTCTCCACATCGCGACCACTCTCTGAACTCACATGATGGTCTTTCAACACGTCAAACATCGAACCCTTCTCTCTCGGATCCTATCGTCCCCCTTGCCATCACCTTTGTATCAGGTCAAATTCCCTTTCATATTAAAACTAAGTACGAGGTTCAACTTGCCACTGGTTTTGTCATGTCCCCTGCCCTGGAATCAGGGGTGGACGTAGGAAATCATCCTTAGAACATGTACGTGTTCTCTAGCCAAAATCTTTTTATCCTAGATGATAGAACCACAACATGTCACTTGGAATCTATCCAACAACACACTTATTTCTCTAAAAAAGAAAGCAAAGCACATAGGATTCACTTTGAAATATTTTTTAAACATAGAAAACTATGAAGAACAAAATTTTAAAAAGCACAACAGAATGACAAACACTTTCACCCAAAAAATAATAATTTTAAATATTTTTGTGTGTTTCTAAGTGGCCTTTGTCTATGCATTTTTTTGCATAGTTTAGGTTGTGCTACATGCAATGTTGTGAACCTTCCTCTTAGTAAAATACGATCTTCACATACCAGCGAAAACGTCTCCTAAACATCACGAAAGAAGAAGCACAAAGGGATGTATTTATTAAAATACAAACAAAATAATGAAGGGAGAGGGTAAAATTTTACTCCAAAAACTCAGTTTTGGGCATTCCAGCTTGATCACAGGTCAAATAACATTCATCCTAGTCTAAGATACAGGATATCTGATACATCTAGATGGTCTGCAGAGCTGAATATTGTCCTGTTATTCACATTTGTTCTACTAATTAATAGTCTTTATTAATATTTTTCCTGACTATAAGTTCGTGAAACAAAGTAGTTTATTGGTCTTATTGCTTCCATATATCCAATTCCTAGCACAATGCCAGGCACATGGTAGAAGCTTAGGAAGTATAGGCTGAATGAATAAATGATTTGTCTCCATTTCTTGTCTAATCCCCAGGTGAGAATTAAATGCCAATCAAATGGCATTGGAAACAGACTCAGAGAATAGAGAAACAAGGATGTTTCATTCAGGTACTGAACATAACAAGAGGAAAAGGGATTCTTATCTAATGCAGCACTGTTGTTTTTTAATTATTCTGCCTGTTTAGAGAAATAAATAATTATAAATCCTTTTGTGAATTTCAATATGTTTAATCTCTGAAAGATTGGACCCAGCCAGGGAGCCCTTATAAACATGTTAAGCTTTCTTAAATGCCTTTTGGGCAATGCTAAGACTTCTTCATGTTGGGTTGATGGTAATTAATACCATCCCAATAGTACACCTGAGCACTTTATTATTCCAAAAGGACAGAGACAGGAAACAGTCTTACAAAAACAGAAAGCAGAAATAGGCAACATCATTAAATATTGGGCACCCTCCCTTAAACTCTGAGATGCTTTATAAAACTCAGTGTATGAGAAAAGTTTTATGCACAAGACTCCATATGTAGAAGGAATCATGGCTCTTTCCCAGACATGTTTACCAACTGTGTTTTACTTTCTTTTTCTTTTTTTTTTTTTTTGAGACAGAGTCTCACTGTGTTGCGCGGGCTACAGTGCCATGGCGTCAGCCTAGCTCACAGCAACCTCAGACTCCTGGGCTCAAGCGATCCTTCTGCCTCAGCCTCCCGAGTAGCTGGGACTACAGGCATGCACCACCATTCCCGGCTAATTTTTTCTATATATTTTTAGTTGTCTGATTAATTTCTTTTTATTTTTAGTAGAGACGGGATCTCGCTCTTGCTCAGGCTGGTTTCGAACTCCTGAGCTCAAACAATCCGCCCGCCTTGGCCTCCCAGAGTGCTAGGATTACAGGCGTGAGCCACCGTGCCCGGCCTACTTTCCTTTTTATGAATAGGGATAAAAATAGTACCTGCCTCATAGGGTTATCATGGTGGTGATTGAACAAATTAATACCTGAAAGCACTTAGAACATTGTCTGGCACAGAGTATGTACCCAAAAATTATTACAATCTTGCTTCCTAACAGTTTCCTTCTTTATATATATTTTATCCCCAATTACAGAAGTTAAAATATTTTTACTGTAGAAATTTTAAGGAAAAAACAGAAAAGAGTAAAAAAAAAAAAGAAAACCCACATTTAATCCTTCATCGAGGGATAATCACTACTATTACAAACTGGCGTCTTTTTACTTCATTCATGTTGGTGGTTTATAAATGTTTACAAATCTTTTAGCATTCCTCACTTCAAAAGAAGGCTGCCAGTTCTCCTCACCTTGAATGGGGGCCTGACATGGTCTTCAGTAAAAAGGGGCACAGAAAACATGCAGTCACAGCCATGTTCTCTAGCAGCACAGACGTGCTCATGGAAATCACCAGAGGAAGGTATCTCTGAACACAGGCAGGCCTGGCCAGTCGATATGGATCTCCAAGAATTTGGGTTATTTATACTGGTTGCTCTTAAAATGAAAAATGATATGTAGAACTATACCTGTGAGCTCTAGTCTGAGCTTCAGAATATGTCTGAAGACCCAATACCCCTCAACACACAAAAACAGGCAATTTTGTTGTGTGTTCTCTAAGCAAACTCTTCTCAAAACTTCACCCTATCTTCTGCTCCTCTCAGTGATTCTCAGAGCACAACGACTGTAGTCTCTCTTCCCTTTCTGTTTTGCATCTCAAAATATCACGCTCACTGAGACATATTGAATTCCATTGATTCAACACATTTTATTTAATCCAAATATTAGCTATTCCCAAACAAACATATGTGCTTCCTTATAGAACCTCTCGAGGAGGGCTGTTTTTCCACAAATACTGTTAAACTCTCTTATTTGTGGCTTCGTGACCATTAGCACCCATAACACGGTATACTTCTTCTTTTGCTAGTATAGTAATACCAAAAATTGTGTCAGAGCCTCTTTAGTATCACTTGGGTTGCCCCAGGGCATGAGTGGCAGTGCCTTAAATGGTGAACAGTGGCTTACTATTGAATTCAACCACAATAATCAATAATCTACCCTATCGTCCAAGGTACTTGTGGCAACACCATGTTGCCTTTTTTTCTTCTTTTGATTAAAATAGATGCCTCAGCCCAGTCTTGGACATTTCGTAACATGTCAAATTCCTCTCCAAAGCACAGCTCAGAGACTGGCACGCAACGTGCAGCGGGTCTCAGAATACAGCGAGCGCGGGGGCTCCATTTTCATTGAGAACAGCTGTTCATTTGCTGTGGCGCAGAGGCCTCAGGGTTAGAAGGGACCAAACTGCTCAGTCTTTAATGTTTTTGCAAAATTATCTTGTTGACAAGTGCAGCATTATAAATTTGAATCCATTAGCTAAAAGGATCCATAAATATTTAAATAATGGCCTTTTTAGAGTTTTACCAGTCTATCAAACTTGTCACATGTCCACTTTTTACATTTTTCCCACTGCTGAAAAGAAAAGGGCTGAACTAAATCTTCTGGGCGGTTTCTAGACATGAGCATTTTGTCCTTGTTCTCAAAATGGAAATGCCATGCTGGACAGAAGCTGGTTAGCAAAACCGCACCGCTGCCGTGTGTCTGACAGGAGTGGCAGAGGGAAGACTGTCCACCGACATTCGCCCCCCCTTTCACGCAGTGGCGTGTGGCCAGCAGGGCTCTGTTTCTCAGCCTCGGGAGTGGCCAAGTGATGAGTTCTGGCCAATGAAATGTGAGTGAATGTGACATGAGTCACATCCAGGGAGAGGTTTTATGGAGCCCATATGTCTTCTCTGCTGTCTCCTTTGTCTCATTTTCTTGCTAGAAAGTGAGGACTCTGGGGAAGTGAATGATGGAGCCATAAACTAGAAGGAACTTGGGATCCCAAACCACTTCCTGGAGTGAAGGAAGCCACATGCATAAACACCAACACTGGTCTGTGGCATGCTTGAACATGCACTTCTACTGTGTTAAGCCATGGAAATTTGAAATTGCAGCTAGCAATAATCCAACTAATAAAGGGACCTATTAGAAGTTAAAATAGTAGCAAAACTTTTTTTTCTATACTCTGGAGTTTCAGATTTCTTTGTTTTTCAAAAGACATCTCCTAAATTTTAAACCAGTGATCTCTGAATGTTTCCAAAAGGCAGATCACGACTTGGCTCTATGTTGTTTGTATTAGATTATGAGTCTATTAAAGACTGTCTGTGTGAAAATCCTGGTGACAGGCACAGGTAGGTATTTAATATTTAACATTTAGAATGCTACCACCTGTTTTCTGATTTCTAGAGAATGCAGTACAGCTCTCAACCAACCACTACAAATAACAGTATTCTGAACTCTTTTCAGAGAGCTCAGCTTCGAACTGTCACATTTAGGGTACCTGTGGAAGGTCATTACATGCATTTCATCCACATTTCTAGGCTTTCCTAATTCTATCAGTAGATTAAACAGCTCACAGTAGAGCTCTGTCCTGCACCTTCCGACCAAACTATAACCGTCTTCAGGGAGTACCACTTCAGTGTTCTCCTCTACGTGAGGAATTATTTTAATGGTTAACATTCATTGAGCTTTCACTGCGTGCCAAGTGCTGTGCTAGATGTTCTACAAACATTATTCCTGCTAATCCTTATAACAACCCTGTAGGATTTACATAATTATCTCCAAGAAACTGAGACTTAGAGAAGTTAACCAACTTGCCAAAAGTTACACAGCTGGTAAGTAGTGGAGCATGAATTTAAACTCAGTTTTGCCTTGTCCCCACGCCACGTGCTGTGGGAATATCATCAAAAACACATGAAAAATGTATTTTATAACCCAGGGTTTCTCAACCTTGACATATGGGACTAGATAATTCCTTGTTGTGAGGGGCTTTCTTGTGCACTGTAGGAGACACTTAGCAGCATCCCTGGCCTCTACCCACTAGATGCCAGCAGCATCTCCTCCCCTTCACATATGACAATCAAAGATGTCTCCGGACACTGCCAGATGTTCCTAGGCAGTGGCCGGGAGGATACTGCCCACAGCTGAAAACTACTATTGTAACCTAATGTTAGAAATCAAGTTTCTTCCCCTAAGGAACTGACACACCCCCTTCTTTCTGATAAAGAAAATGATGTAAGTGATCATGTCTCCATTTTCACTGTGGCTGCCAAGAAGCTCAAAGACAAATTTAAGTTTCAACTATAGCTAATAGTTATTCCCAAAGTCCTGAGTAATTTCCATTTATCATTCTCTAATTCTTGATCTTCTCTGTCTTTTCCCCTGTCTTACTTATTTCTCTACTCATTTTTTTCCATTAGAGATGTCTTCCTCTAAAGTTATTTGAAATACTTCTCGGAAGATAGCAAGGTATAAAAACAAAAACATTTTTATATTGATTTTGAAATTGAATTGCCTAATTATTCAATCAAAGCAGAATCTTTCTAGAAATAATATTTCTATTTTTAAAAAATCTTTTTAATGATATTTTAAAAATTAAAGTTGGATTAAGAACTTGAACTTTAGTGAAATTTACTGGCTCCTGAAATCATATTTTAAAATGGGTTCAGGCATAGCAGACTACTTCAAAGAATAAAACAAAAACCTACAGAAGCTTTGGAAATCATTTTATTTTTCCTTCAAGTTTTCCCCCTGCAACTGCTGAAAATTATCATTCTATTAAAATATTTTTATCATTAAGTTTTCATGGAGAAGACATAATGATAAAATGGGTACCTTTCTGTGATGCTTTTCTAAGATTTTGCTACTACTCAGGCTCTGAATTGATGCACAAAGGTTGGTAGAGACAGTTGAGAGACTCCACTTTTAGAATTCTACCACATGTTTTCACAAATGAATTTTCCAGTCTGTCAATTACTGGGGAGATAAAAATTGGGTCCAGAACAAAGGGTGACTCAGAGGCTCATTTGGAAATTTGGGATTTCTGGTTCTGCTTTGACAGATTTGGAAGAAGAGGCAAAACATTTCCTGTAAATACCATCACTGGGATGGATTCTCACTCTCTCATTCCCCCATCAAACAGAAATCTATATTGTGCCTTGAGCTGAGCCCCAGAGAAATTATCAATATTCACACATCTGGCACAAATCTGTTGGAAGAAAAAAAACCATGATGCCATCTGTATTTCTTCAATCGTTTTATAGCACAGCTCCAGTCCCTTGCAGTCATTTTGTCACTCGGTCTTGTAAATATGAAGTTATATTACTTCTTGGCTTGTCTGAGGACACTGTTCATCATAAAGGGAGGATGAGGAGATGATGTCACTGCCAGGAAAAAAAAAACCCAAAAAACAAAAAAAAAAAACCTGCCTTTCCCAATCCCCCACCTTCTCTGGAGTGTGGAAGAGCCAACTTTCATCAAGCTTGGCACAGTTGTAGGAATTAACATGACTGAAATGTATGCCAGATTTCAAAACAATTTCTAACAGTTTCTGTGAGACCGTGTAAGCAACTGAAAATTGACATGTTGTGTTGTGCCCGAGTCAGCCAACTGCTGTCACTGCATAATTAGATTTTCCTGCATGAGAGGAAAGAGTTTCCTTTAAAAAATTATGAAATAAGGCAGAAGCTAATATAAAATATTAGTGGACCTGGTATCCGCAAAGAGGTAGCCTTCCGCTGAAGGATGACTTTGGACACACACACACACACACACACACACACACACACACACACATAACACCCCCAGGAGAGGCCAACGAGCTTGAATTTCTGTGCTTCACAGGCAAGAAATGCTCTTTGCAGAGGGAAGAGGATTTATGGCACAGGCCAGATGGAAGCAGGCCCACTTGGCTGCCCGAGGAATGGCTGGAACCCAGAAGCAAGAACAGATTTGGAGCTAATGAATGTGCAGTTACTTCCTTCCGATATGGGATAATAGATGCGGCAGAGTATACCGGGTGCCCCCAGTATTTATTCTGCCCTTCTTCAACAGTGATAGTAGTTTCTGTTTGGCATGGGGGTCCCCACCTGAAGACTATATTCGTCCAGCCCCCTTGCATCATATGTTCTGGCCAATGAGGTATGGGAAGAAATGAAAGTTTCCAGATTCCAGATTCTCTCCTCTCTCTCCCTTCTTGGCTTCTTGGGAGCAGGAGTAGAGGCAAAGTCACAACCCACCTTTGACCATGAGGAGGAGAACTAGCCCTTAAAGGCTGCAGAGCAGTAAGGTAGGAAGTGCCACGCCCCTGATACTTTTAAGCACCCTGCTGGCCTTAGATGGCCTTCTGGACTGTTTCGTAAGAGAGAGAGGCCAGTTAGTGCTCTGTTTAAATCGTTGTATTTTTGAGTTTTGTACAATGGTAGCCTTTTCTGTATTCTAACCAATACTGCACACTTGGAAATGAATGACCTTCCAGAGTTCATCAGAGATAGACCCTTGCAGACAGGGGAATGTTTATACCTGAGCACATGTATCTTTGTTCTCCAATCATGCCCTTCAAAATAGACACCTTTCCCCAAATCTTATCTGTATGAAAGGCAAAGTATGACTCAAAATATCATTCTCCTATGATGAGGTGGTTATCATTATTGTTACCATTTTATAAATGAAGAAACTGTGGCTTAGGGAAGTAAAGGAACTTTCCCTAAATTGCATGGCTAATAACTTCAGGTGTTTTTTTTTTTTTTTCCCAGATCATGTGCTCAAGTGGAATGAATTCTTAGCATACAGAAAGGCAGTCAACAAATATTTGCTAAGTAACTGAATCAATGACTACCTCCTTAAAATAAAGCAGTAGATCAAGACTAAGACTAGAACTCAGCTCTGCTGACTTCAAAGACAAAAATGTTTCTGTTCCGCAACCGTGTCTTAAATTAGGATTCTTTGAGTTGGATTTGTGAGTAAACGTTTCAGGGTATTTGTAAAAAAAAAAAAAAAAAAAAAATATGTAAGAATCTTCAATTTGTTTAAAAATATCTTACATCAAGATTTTATTCCTATGGCCAGCAATAAAAACCTTTCACTTAAACTGGCTTAATTATTAATGGGGCCTTATTGACTTATATAACCAAGCCCCCAGAACGTGACTCTGTTGTCCCTCGGCACAGTCCTCCTCCAAGTTGGCGTCGCTCCCAGGTTCCACGTGATATCAAAATGGCTGCCAGCCTCCCCAGGCCTCTATCCCATTCTGTTTAATTCCAACAGAAGGGAGCCCTACACTCCTTGGTCTGATTGCTTCCTGGGTCTCTTTGTCAACTAAACATGTCTTAGAGGGCTCAGGGCTCTGATTGGTCAGGCCACTGGCTCTAAGAGTATAAGAAATGGGGTTCCCCAATGGCCAAACAGAGTACTGTTCCCAAAATAATAGGAAATGGATACTGGACAAGCAAAAATAACAAATACCCACTGCAGGACTCTTTACATACTCAAAGCTGCCCTATCACAGGAATCTCATATGTTATCCTATCCCCTACCCCAACTTTGACCTAAATTATTGTCATCTCTCTACAGAATGTTTTGTTGATCATCCTAGACACATACTCAAAAACACGCACACAATTCAGTGAAGTCTCAGGATATAAAATCAATACACACAAATCAGAGGCATTCATATACACCAACGACAGTCAAACTGAGAATCAAAACAAAGATTCAATACCCTTCACAATAGCAACAAAGAAAATAAAGTACCTAGGAATATATTTAACTAAGGAGGTAAAAGACCTCTACAGGGAGAACTATGAAACACT